>JAVTVY010046255.1:0-21207 GCA_036873755.1 Hanleya hanleyi | reverse complement strand
TTATGTTACTGTAAAAATGATTTAATAGTGCTCATGTGATTAAGTGAGAATGTGTGTTCCATGATCTGTCTGGATACAACAGTCAAGGACTACACAAGATTAGAAAACATCGACAAACCACAGACTAAAGAAATATTCAATTGTGTCGAGGTGAGAATGTGCAGTCCATCTTTTATGTAAAAACCACCCGATTGGGAGAACAATAGTCTGTGTGGAGACAACCAAGGACTGTCAACAAGAAAGCATTGTCAAATCATAGACTGTTAGTTGGGGTAAAGAAATGAGCGGTATATATATATATATAATGCTGCATCATATATATATCATGCTATTGAAAATATAATATACAGTTTTAGCTCATACTCTACATTATGTGTAGCATTTTTCTCTATATCATGCTGTATATGTTTTAATATTGCTAAACACTTAATGTATGGAAGAATGACCATTGTATGTCTAAAAATAAAACTGAAGTATTTTTCTGAAAACAATCAGATTTATTGATATTTATGGTCTGCTACTTTTGCTACTCGAGAACTATTAAACCATTCGATCTCGAACTAGGAAAATGTCTTTTGACATCGGTGAGAGGACGATTGGGATTGCTTTTCAGTTACCTGTGTGATCCAAGATGGCCGTCATCAATTACCTTGGATTGTCAGCAGCTGAATCTTGACACATTCGTGTCCGACAAATAACTTGAGAACTATTCAAACTTCGAGAGCATCTTAACATAGGTGAGAGGATGGTTGGGATTGCTTTTCAGTTACCTGCGTAATCCAAGATGGCCACCATCAGCCATCTTGGATTTCAGCAGTTTGATCTTGTCCAGACATTAACTCAAGAACGATTGAATCCATCGACTTCAAACTTGGAGAGTGTCTTGACATCGGTGAGAGGACGTGGGATTGCTTTTCAGTTACCTGCATAATCCAAGATGGCCACTAGTCGCCATCTTGAATTCAGTTACCTGTGTAATCCAAGATGGCTGCCACCAATCATCTTGCATTGTCAGCAGTTGGATCGTTACACATTTCTTGTCCGACCAACAACCTGAGAACTATTGAACTGATCAACTTTAAACATGGAGAGTCAATTGACATCATGCAGTGAGAGGAGAGTTGAGGTTGCTTTTCAGTTACCTGATTTTAAGCACTGATCTTGTCCGGGCAATAACTTGAGACTGCTTGGACTGATCGGCTTCAAATTCGGGGAGTGGCTTGACATCGGTGAGACAACGGTTAGGAATGCTTCTCAGTTACCTGTATAATCCAAGATGGCCGCTATCACCCATCTTGCATTGTCAGCAGTTGGTTCTTTACACATTTCCTGTTTGACTAATAACACGAGAATGGTTCAACTGATCGACTTCAAACTTGGAGAGTGTCTTGACATCGGTGGGAGGATAGTTGAGATTGCTTTTCAGTTACCTATGTAATACAAGATAACTGCCAGCTGTCTTGGATTTTCAGTAGTTGAATCTTGTCCGGGCAAAAAATCAGCTGATCGATATGAGATATCAACGATCAAATAAAAATGGACCATAGATGTCCATATTCCCCGCAGCAGCAGCACCAGTTATGGTGGATGCTGCTTGTGCAGGTGCGGTGGAGCGACTTGAATGTTGGGGGAGGGGGGCCAGACAGGGTGGGACAGGGAAGGGGTGTCCCCCTTCCTCCGACGGGGGGGGGGGGAGTCGAAAATCTCCCCCGAAATTTTTTGGAACTTTAGACTTGATTTAACGCACTTTGGCGCTTCTGAGAACTTTGGAAGGGATAGCATATCTCTCAATAAAACCGACTCATAAAAGCTGAAAAAAAAAAAAATCCAATCGGTGTTCTTCAATGAAATTTCCCTCACGTTGGTTCGAAAATAATATTCGCCGATTATATCTGTCAACTATACCCACCCACCCAAGTGAAAAACAACTTTAGACCATTGCAAATATTCAACGAATAAGGATATAGTGTTCCGGCATACACACAACAAGGAAGTCATCTTCACACAATTATTATTTTATTTTCCTCCAGGCGTAGATACTTTTATGCCATCGATCGTTTAGTAATTCAAGAATTATATGTATACAACACAAACTATTGATGGACCTTGTGCTCTTCGTTGATTAGACAGAACCAATTTCATGGAGAAGTTGAGACATGATCGCATATGTTTCAAATGTAAACACGGTCAATACTTGGGGCTTCTGAATATGCGATTGGGGGGACGGGACTCCCCCCGGACAATTTCAGACGGTTCTCTACACACATGACCCATTTCAAGGCATGTCGGTTATAATTCGGGGGGTGGGGGGGAGGAAGGCAAAGTGGTCCTTGGCTCCCGCTCTTTTCATATTGGGGGGGGGGGGAGGGCCCAGATATAGTGCATGCTATATGAGTATATCCGTTAACATCTGATCTAGGCCTACACACTAAGTAGGCATAATTGCAGCATGATGTGATACATGTCGACATTGTACCAGTATTCAGTGTATCGGTATTCAAGTACAGAGGAATGTTTTTTTTCAACTTAGTCCAGTTACCCGGTACATGTACATTAGCAGGAATAAACCTGAAATAACATTTTCAATTGGGGCAAGTCGAATTACCAATGAAAACTGTTGTCCAAATATTGATATCAAACTCCGACTCCGTCTTGGGGCCAATGCATTGACAAATAACTATAGCCACCATAAAAGACTGCATTCTTTTGGATTATGGACGCGGATATTCTCTAATGGATGATGACTGAATTATGGATGACGGACTAGACGCTTGTAATTTCATCACTCTTGTGCGTAATTTCACTAAATTAAAGCAGTACCGGTACAACATTGTTTCGAAGCTGTCCGGTCATATTCCGATATGTACCGTACACAAAATCATGACAGTGAGGGGCCTACCATTCAAAACCAGCCTACACTTTCCTGCAGACTCAGTGGGTTGCAACAATACACATAAAGGGTTTTTTTCTGGGAAAGATTTATATACAGTATTATAGTAATAACCCTTTGGAAGGCGTTTTATTTGTCAGAAATGGCTCAGAACATTTCTATGGCTGTCTAGAACCCCAGAGCTACCCTCGTCTACAGTAGTATACTTACGGCATAATTTACGCAGCGCGGTTGCATGATGCAGACAATGTTTGCTTGCAAATTTTAGCAAATTATACACTACCGGGTAACGGTACTGTATATTTTACCCATAGGGGCCTTAAGCATGATGTCATGCAATCTCGACTGCAGTGCTAATTATACACATCACTGCATAAACAAAATAATTAACATGTACCAATATATGATCAGTACCGTACATGTAATATTCAATTTTGTATCGCTTCATGATTTAAGCTATTAAATTTCAATAGTAGCCTACCCTAAATTGTTTGTGTCACCATGGTAGCTAAAATACCAGAAGTTCATTAATTAATAATTAGTAATTAATGAACTTGTGAAAATACCAATATACCTGTATACTACTAATACTAGTTAATACTACTGTTATGTTTACGGTGCCTGCCTTTGACCAGCTGTGGCATATCTGTGCAAATAGATGATTCTGATGATGTATGACAACTTTTGCTGAGAATTATTGGCATTGGATATTATGCCACTTCTGAGGAAAAACATACATATAGTCTGGCCAATTTTGAACATATCTGAAATTCATTCTGAGTAGCTAGCTTAATTTAAATATACAGACTGTATATTTTAGCTGTGGGTTTTGTTTCTCCCTTTTTCCAAGGGGGAGGGGGGGGGAGGCTTTTTTTCTACTTCTTTAGTCCGTTTGGAACAAAACTTACAGACTGAGATTCTGTTATTAAGTGAAATAATACGAATACTGGTAAGAATTCTGGCGCTATGCAGTCTACATGATGTACAGTCGAACCACTCAAACCCTAAACTCATTCATACAGCTCCATTGCGTGAATGGCCACGGAATATGGCACATCGATGATCTAGTGCCACACAACTGCACATATATAAAACATTTATATATAGTTGAAAGGCAGCTATAAATATGTTCTCAACTATTCCTGATAACATTACTGTCCAGGTAGAAGATAAGTATTTGTGGGGCATTCAGGTTATTTCGTTTATTTAACCAAATTATATCTGAACTGGAGGCGGTCGCCATGTTTTGTTCGCCTGCTCAATGACGTCATCGGCTAACAAGGGGAATCCCCAGCAGCCGGTCGCACAGCATGGCGAGAGGCGAGAAGCCGTCCTTGAGTTACTTGAGTTCGTAGTTTTCTTGGCCTTGCAGGCTACTATCGGCGTTATGTTTCTCACTTTTCTCAGATTGCTGCACCACTCCATGCCCTGGCTGGAAATGCAAAATCAAAGAAGCATGAAAGAAAGCCCAAGCTGAAGTCCCAGTTTGTACAGCAGTGGACCAGCGAATGTGAGGAGGCATTCTGTCGGCTAAAGGAGATGCTGGTGAGTGCACCTATCCTTGGCTACCCGGATTTAACCAGTCCACTCATCCTGGAAACGGATGCATCTTTCAAGGGTCTTGGTGCCGTCTTATCCCAGGAACGGGGGAAGAAGAGGGTTGTTTTGTGCTACGCAAGTCGCAGTCTTCATGGGCATGAACTCAACATGAACAACTATAGTTCGATGAAGCTAGAGCTGCTTGCACTGCACTGGGCCATTACCAGGAAATTTAGGGACCTTCTGATTGGAGCCAAGTTTGTAGTTTTTACGGATAATAATCCTCTGAGCTACATACAGAGTACCGTAAAAGTTGGAGCAACAGAAATGAGATGGATCGCAGAATTGGCCATGTTTGACTTCACAGTGAAGTACCGCTCTGGACGCAGCAATGGTAACGCTGATGCGCTTAGTCGAAAGGAGCACCATGGTGTTGAACCGGAGACACGATTTGAAGAGACTCTCGGAGGGTTTGGGAATGCTGCAGGTGGAGCTGGAACAGTGCGAGTGGATGTCCCAGGGTATCTTGAGCAAACGTCCATACAGGAAGTGCTGGATGTGCGTCTTAGTGAGGTACAGGCTTGTTCTTTAAGAGAAGTAACTGGTCCTTGCACTGGCACCTCTGTACCAGATGATTTGAAGCAAGCCATCACTCAGAATCTATCGGAGGTCTGGCTTCGTGAGGTCCAAACTCGTTCCTCGAAGACTGCCGCCGTCCCATGTACTGAAGTGCCTTCATTGCAGAATGCCGATCTTCAGCAGATGCAAAAGCAAGATACACAGATTAAAAGACTCTGGGAATATTGGGAGACACATAATCCTCCGACTGTTAAGCAGCTGATGAGAGAAACAAAGCCAGTGCGTAAACTACTCCGTCTTTTTCACCAGATACAGGAGAAGAACGGTGTACTGTACCGGGTAATAACTCAGGATGGTAATTTGATTAGTCAACTTCTGCTGCCGCAGGTGATTCACCAACAGTTTCTTGAAGCGGTCCATGATAAGATGGGGCACCCAGCACTCGAGAAAACTTTGGCACTAGCAAGAAATCGCTGTTACTGGTCAACAATGATTGCAGATACAGAGACCTACTGTAAGCAGTGTCGGAGGTGCACTTTGGCTAAGGCAGGACGGACGTTACACTCGGGCATGGGGAATCTGATTGCCCAGAAACCACTTCAAATCCTGGCAGTGGATTTTACAGTGTTAGAACCAGCCTGCGGCAAGGAAGACGTCCTGGTACTCACAGACGTCTTTAGCAAGTTCACCCAAGCTGTGGCATGCCTGAACCAGACTGCTAAAACCGTTGCACAGTGCCTAGTGAAAGAATGGTTCGTCCGTTTTGGGGTTCCAAGGAGGATTCATTCAGACCAGGGGCGTAATTTCGAGGCACGGCTAATCGCAGAGCTCTGTGAGATTTATGGAATTGGCAAGAGCAGGACGACCGCATACCACCCTGCTGGGAACGGTCAGTGCGAACGATTTAATCGCACCCTTCATGACAGACTCCGCACCTTGGCAACAGAGAAGAAAGCGAAGTGGCCACAGTACCTCCCCGAGATTGTGTATGCTTACAATAGCACACCCCATTCCACCACGGGATACACGCCTCACTTCTTGTTTTTTGGAAGGGATCCAGTGCTGCCCATCGACAGATTCCTAGGGCTGGATGATGAAACTGAACAGTCAAGTGATATAGATGAGTGGGTTGCTGACCACTACCGTCGCCTTAATGAGGCATTTGCGAAGGCATCTGAGGAAACGGAGAAACAGGCAGAACGGCGAAACAAATTTAACAACAGAAATGCAGAAGACACGTCGCTACCTGTAGGCGCCAGAGTATTCCTGAGAGACCGGTCACATAGAGGTAGACATAAGATCCAAGATGTTTGGTGCTCCACGCCATACCGAGTCACTCGTAGGCCAGACCCCAAGGGCAATGTGTATGTTGTTAAACCCATCCATGGAGATGGAATGGAGAAAACTGTAAATCGACTGGAAATGCGCGATGCACAGCATCTGCCAGAAGAAGAAACCTTGGATACTCCAACAGTTAATGATGAACCTCAACCGCGACTGCAACTACACAAACGTGATGACTATGAGGAGGATTATGACTTGCTGCTCTACTCACCTTGTGATGAACAGAGGAACGGTGGTCCAGCAGAGTCGAGTGAAATGAACAGTCCTGATGAGGAAGAGCCAATGCTAGAGGATCATGTGGTGCCTGTCATAGAACCCGATGAGGAATCTGTGGTATCGGAACCTACAGAGTCCACATCCTCAGTACGTGATGGTACTGGACAGACTCGAGCTGGGGAGTGCCCGCAGGCATCCGCTCGGGCAGGGATAGTTGTACCAGATGTGCCACGGAGAGCCTCAGAACTAGAACCTACGAGAGACTTGCGACGTTCCACGCGTACTAGTGCAGGAAATCATCCTAACCCTCATCACCTGCCCCGACCTGTGAACCAGAGTGAGGTGTCTGGAGGTATGGATCCACAAGTGTTGCTGGCTAACTTGGCACAGTCTCAGCTATATCTGACGCAATTACTGGCAGGACAGCGGTGGTAGGCAGAAGGGTACAGTTTACATGAACCGCTCGGAGTTGTTGTAGTCCGCTGGAGACCAGCGTCTCAAAGCAGGGGAGTGTGTGGCAGGCGAGTGCGCCCATGCACTGCGATGTGTGTGGCAGGGATCATTCGTGGAGTGCTCCATGCACTGCGAGGAGTTTGACGGGAATCTCCTGATGTCGTGACTCGGGATATCCCTACGCCTGGCCTGAGTGAAGACGAAACTATAGATTACAGTGCGTTGTGAAGACTCATACTTTATTATCTTGTTCCCTACAATGTTTAGACATGAGTTCTAATGCTTTTAGTGGCGTCACTGTGTTGGTATAGTCGGCAGAATGATGTTTGCCTTGGATCTATTTTCGACGCATCCCCTGGATGAGTGAGGTTCACCCCGCACCTGGAGAGAGGGCAGCCATGTTTTGAGCAACAAGACGGCAGGACATTTACGAGAAACTCCGTGTCCAAAATCAGGTTTCTACCTGATACTGTCAAGTAAGATCTGTACCAGTAATGAGATAACGATCCATATTATGGAAGGACATTTTCTGTGACCGACTGGGACCCTATAAAAGGTAGGTTGGCACATTTTACTGGATTGCAAACTTAGCGGGTTGGCGTTGGTTTGTATGCATAAACCGCCAGGCATAGGCTGAACACGTGTTTGTCTGAGAATGTATATTTGAGTGATGTTAGCATTTGTTTTTTGAATTAATTGTTCGACTAACGTTGAAAATAAGGCTAGAATGGTTTTGAATTTGGAGTCGTAACACCTTGTCGTAAAATGTTGTATGGATGACCAAATGGAACAAAACACTTAGACCATGACTGCTAGAATCTAGATTACATGTAGGTGTTCCCTAGCCGGTGTGAAAAGGAACAACATTTTTATTGGAATTTTATGAGAATTATTCTGACTGATTGGAGTAATTAATTTGAGCTATCAAATTAATAATTAGTGCTTGATTGATTGTTTGATTAAATGTTGGATTAGTTATTTGATTAATTCTCTAAATCATTGTCTGATCCTATTTCATGAAATGATATTCGCCATCAGCCAATTGATTCGATCACATATCATTTCACCAGGACCCGTCACAGGAGTTACAGTGAACCGTCGAGTCACTTGGTGTAGTCGCCTGGTACTGTGTATATTCCCTTGGTACTGTGTTAGAGCCACCTGGTGTTGGATATGGAATGTTGTCATGACAGCTACCCGGATTAGGGGGTAAATATATATATTGACTGGAATGTGTGCCGGTGTGATATTAATGATGTGATTCCATATTACCATTTGTTTGAGCAAATTATAAAGAAATCATGAAGTAATAATGCAGTAAACATGACACAATTTATTCTATCTTTTTATTGCATGTCATAATGTAGTAATTGATTACATGCTTTGAGTTACCAAAATTAATGCGACTCGTGAGGTTCGTTCTGTTAAGAGTATTAATTAGCATAATACTAGTGTTACAGATTTGATCCGAAGTTACCACCATAGTGTGACTTATACTTACATGTGCTATCAATGTATATGGGAATGACTTGGCACCGTACGTGTTTCATTACCTAAATACGTGTTTCATTACCTAAATACCGTATTCATGATATTCGGTCGTTGTAAACGATGCTTTCCGTCCACTCTGTAATAGTGTCACTGAGAGTTATATGCCGAATAATGTTTCATTGTATTGAACAATTCCATTTGTTTCTTATTCAGGTTTATTTCTGACATGGAAATAAAACACAGCTATATTGACTAATCCAGAACTTGAGTGATTTTGTGGGTGTCACATTCGCTTTGTGTGGTACCCGGGTCACGTGGGTTTCCTGTGCACCCGTGATTGGCTCTTTCTCGTTCTTATGAATAAACAGTAGGTCTTCGCGGGAAAGCTATAGACAAAGGCAGTTAGCGGACTGCCTGGGCAAACTAACATTCCTAAATGCTGGCACAAACTCAGTTACGCGGTCGTAACTTTTTATTTGGCTCGTCAAAATGGGTAATTGGAACTAGGCAAGATCTACATGTAACCTTAGCTCAAAGTACTGGTGTTATTCTATATTATTCTATATTTCTATATGTACACGAATGTGTCCTTTCAGCCTGAATTGTCTCGCTGGTCGTTGTCTTTGGACTTTTAGCTTGTAGCCAACTTCCTGGTCATTATTCCCGTTTATATTTAAATCACCGGCTCTGGCGTGTTTATTCCTCTCCACATTTAAATCACAGACACCGGGGTGTTTCCTATTCCCCGCGTTTTTCCCATGGTGCATGGTTTGGCCAATCTATTTAATGCGTGCCGGCTTGACTTCACCGTCCAGTCTGCACCGACCAGTCAGAGATGTTTGGGTACATGTAGGAATTTTTAAAGTTTAACGGTCAATCTTTCACCCTAAGTGGGTCAAATAGTTCCCGTTCAGCCATTTATTTTTGTAAAGAATTGCAGGTTGGGTCATGTTCGTCATCTGAAAAAGCTCACGTCGGTTTAGTCGGGAAGGAGCGTAGATGGGTCCGACACATTTGTGCTACTTGTTGGCTGTCTACAAAAGCCCAGCAGGACCACCCTGAGCGTGTGTGCTCATTGACAAATAGTGTGGCTGGAGTGTAGTGACGTGCAACTTTATAAATCTAGTTCTGTCCTGTCCAGTCATTCTGCCGATACATTAAATAGAGCTGGTTCAGCGGTATGGCCTGTTTTGTCTTGTCTTGTCTTGTCAGTACCAATAGAGGCACAAGTTCCACCGTGAACTTAGACCTCAATACGAGGTATCAAATATTGATGTTGCGATGCGCCTCAATACACAGGCTTATCTAGGTTTGTCGTGTCTCGTCTACAAGTAAAACTGAATATATGCCATAGACAGGAAGTTGTGTCTTTTACCGAACATTGATGGTTGTTATATTTCAGTTCCGTCAAATTGGAACATTCCACATTTACAAAACTGTTCAGTTATCTTGATCGTGTTGTGGACTTTTAGCTTGTAGCCAACTTTCTGATCATTATTCCCGTTCATATTTAAATCACCGGCTCTGGCGTGTTTATTCCTGTTCACATCTAAATCACAGGCACCGGGGTGTTTCCTATTCCCCGTGTTTTTCCCATGGTGCATGGTTTGGCCAATCTATTTAATGCGTGCCGGCTTGACTTCACCGTCCAGTCTGCATCGACCAGTCAGAGATGTTTGGGTACATGTAGGAATTTTTAAAGTTTCCCACCCACCCGCCCCCATCAATGATAGACACACCCGCCTCAAGCAGAACCGTGGCAGTTGTTGATCTCAAGCAATGGTTGGTGTAACGAGTAATCTTTAGATGTATTTATTTATAAGACTTGAATATAATATAAAACGAATTTGATACCTTTAAATATTTCCTATTTCGTTTACCTGTCGGTCTTTGGCTCATTTCGTTTGTTAGCCAGATCTCTCAATTTCTCATCGTCAGCGGAGGAAAATCTACGGTACCCTTGTTCAGCTGATCACAGTCGTGTTGTGTCTCATTATCTACCTTTGTTCAGCTGATCACACTCGTGTTGTGTCTCATTATTTACCTTTGTTCAGCTGATCACACTCGAGTTGTGTCTCATTATCTACCCTTGTTCAGCTAATCACACTCGTGTTGTGTCTCATTATCAACCTTTGTTCAGCTGATCACACTCGCGTTGTGTCTCATTATCTACATGTACCTTTGTTCAGCTGATCACACTCGTGTTGTGTCTCATTATCTACCTTTGTTCAGCTGATCACACTCGTATTGTGTCTCATTATCTACCTTTGTTCAGCTGATCACACTCGTGTTGTGTCTCCTCTAAAGTCTACCCTTGTTCTGCTGATCACACTGTGTTGTGGCTCATTATCTACCTTTGTTCAGCTGGTCACACTTGTGTTGTGGCTTATTTAAAGCAGCAAGAACAGATTCATCATCAGCATCTCTCGTGAACTTTTCGATCTCCACTTCTCTTGATAATTCATATCTGAAAGCACGTCTTGTTTCTACGGTTGATCTGTTTCTTATTGTGTACACTCGTATGTCCCAGTTGATTTGTAAATATCTGCGATTATACATTTTATACCTTTAAAATAAACTAAAATTCCTACTTGCAGGGTATCCATTCTATTTGTTTATTCGATTGTACAGCCAGACGAGACTTTGTCCTGCAATTCATCGCCCGCCCTGTGAAATGGATTCTCCCGAGTGAACACCTGTGCGTTTCAAGATCACGGATGTAGATTTCATACGCCACAAAGTTCTTAATCGTGCTAAATCGTGTAATAATTGCACGGTTATCCGTGTGTAATATGTGTAAGTGTTATAGAATGTTATTCTAAGTGGTATGTTAATACAAGTCGAACAAATGCCCATAGTATAGAGCTATAGCATTCAGCTGTTAAGATTCCAGAATTCGTCATGCATGTCTTTGCACTATCCATGTAGAGAAATGCCCGTAGATGTGGCCCTTGCCCGAAAGACGAATCGACTTCACCCACTGACACTGACAGTCCATTTCAGTGCCAATATGCCCATTAATAATGAACCAATCCTCAATCCAGTCCGTGTCACGGCCATGTACGCGGTCATGTTTTTGTAGACTTTGTCGCATTTAACGCGCGACGCAATGACTTGTTTTGACGAGAGCAGATTTTGGAGCCAGTGTTTTCTGCAGTAGGCATACGGTTTCGTACATTTCTCAATCTTCGTCTTTAATATTATTCGCGGTACGGTACGTGCATACATCAACACTTGCACTGACATAGACATGATAGAATACTAACCTGATAAAAACTAAGCAACATGATCCATTATCTCTTGCAATTCTGCAGCTTCATCCTTGACTGAAAATCAATTCCACGGAGTTCACTTGCAGTGGAAATGAGTCCCTTTGATAACAGTTTCCATGAAGTCAAACTGAAGATCGTGATCTCACGCCAGACCCGAATTAGAAATTGAAACTGACTTGACTCTGCGGTCCCAATTACAACGCATATAAGGGAAAAGCAGAAGGGCCAATTATGCATGGCTGTCTCGAAACTGCCAACATACTGGAATACTTTTCGTCTTGGCACTCGGATATATCTCTCCAGCGCCATTGTTGGTAAATATTAAATAAAAACATTTAGCAATGAATAATTGAGTCCGAATTGAGTCCAGTTTCAGCCTTGTAGTTGTTGCACAAACAGGTCATGGAATAACCCAGAAACTCTGGCTGTGATAGGTGAATATAGGTAAGAGGACGTGGCATTCCTATCACAGCCCAGAGCGCTCCTAGGTTAAATTTTAGCGATAAAATCTGACTTTTCGCAATCTTTTGCTGCCGAAAATAACGAAACGTGAGAGAAATAATATGCCAATTTGATACAGTTTGACCGACCTGAGCTTCTTTCACCATGTACCATCTTTCATGACTGTTTTGATCCAGACAAAATGTGATCAAACTTGTGGGGAAAACATTGACTGATTTCCCCGTTTTTGGCGCGTTTTTGACATGTTGTAAGAATATGACCTACGCTGTTTTTATCTCGTGACCTTTCTGATCACGTGAATAGACACACGTCGCTATTGGTTTATAACCGGCATGAGTCGATTTCTTGATGACCTGAGCCAAAAGGTCAAACATATTCTGCGCATGTCCCTGTCAACCATCGAGAAAGAGCACAACGGGGTTTTATTTTTGGACAAAATCCGTGTTTGAAGGCAGATCCCATCTAATTAAAGGGGTCATTAGGTGGTTGTCATATTGTTGGAGATACCAAATCATATTATTTATTACATAAAATGCTTTTTGTGCCTCTGTCCCAATTCCGCACGCCGTGTGCAGTTAAACATCTCGAGCGACTGACGTCTTATTTAGTCATTTCCATTTCAGGCTCTATTAGTGCTTCGGGCTAGGGAATCTGATTCAGCAACAACAACATAAAAAATAGACTCCTTAGTCGATGTTTTCCGGCTAGTCATGGAAATGTGACATCAAGTTAGAGCAACATGCCCGTTTGAGCAATAATTCCTCATTTCAGCCATTATAGGTCTATAGCTAAAACGAGCAATAGCCATGTGGACACATGTACCTTAAAATTTCGTGAGATCCTCTTCTCCCAGATCGGCAGTCATCCCACAAGAAACAGGTGCAGGGTTTGTCCGAATCTGGTGGTATATGAAATTGTCGCTCGAAATTTCCGTGTACTTTTTTTTATATAATATTTACTAAATAATAGCAACGGTCACCATCTCGAAAAAAATATCGAATGACAAATTGTCTTGTTGAATTTTCGCAAGGCTATCCTTTCAAAAGTATACACCCTATAACCGATTCATTTTCATATAGTCGAACCTTTCCTTTCTGTTCTTTCTAGACACATCGACAAAGCTGACTATTTTTTTGTATTTTATTATTTTTTTTTAGTCTGAAAAGTTGGCCTTGTGGACTTGCTGTTTGCGCGAAGAAAGATCACTGAAAGTCATCATTGTAACATCGAAAATGCTACATATGTACTTCTCTGAAGAAGCCTTTTTGACACATTTGTTCCGCCGAGCATAATCGTTGTTAAACTACTTACTAAGTTAACTACTCGGAAATCAAAACCAAATGACTTTATTTAACACATTTGCCGATCTCTTCTGCCATGTTTATACTCAGGCCCCATAACCTACCAAGTAAACTGTATATATATATATATATAAGGGAGACCGCAAACCAGACTAGTGCGCGTGTACTAGCAGCGCAAGCTCCGTAGATCCGGGTAATAGTGCTCCTAATTATACAAGCGTTACACTTCGTTAAAAGTGTCCGTTGTGATTAGTATTAGTTCTGGGCACCGGTTATTGATCTGTGGGATTTTCTGTAGTTTTGTAGACCAGATTACTTGCATTTTTGTGCAAACCAGGCTCATGCACTGACATGCAGCTCTAGAACGTGTGAATGACTGTGACCTTGCTGACCTCATTTCACGTGTATCGACGACGAGGCCCTGTCGTCGAAATTTTTAGCTCATCTGGGCCGAAGGCCCGATGGGCTTATGTCATGGCCTGACTGTCCGTCGTCCGTCGTGCGTCGTCCGTCGTCCGTCGTCCGTAAACATCTTCTTCTCTGAAACCGCTTGGCCGATTAAGCTGAAACTTGGCATGCATGTTCCCCCCAATGAGTACACCAGAATTTGTTCATGCCGTGTCGATACGATTTTAAATATGGCTGCCATGGCGGCCATGTTGAATTTGCCAGTGAAATCTTGTCATCATTATTTTTCGGTAACTACTGCATGGATCTTTCTCAAATTTGGTACACGGGTTCCTCTTGGGGTCTAGTTGTGCAAGATATCTTTTGTGGTCTGATTCACAAATCCAATATGGCCACCAGGCGGCCATCTTAGATTTCCCCATGAAACATTGTTATTGCGATTTCTCAGGAACTACTGTGTGGATCTTCCTCAAATTTGGTACACAGGTTCCCCTTGGGGTCTAGTTGTGCAAGATACATTTTCTGCTCTGATTCGAACATCCAATATGGCCACCAGGCGGCCATCTTGGATTTCCCTATGAAACTTTGTTGTCGTGATTTATCAGGAAGTACTGCATGGATCTTTCTCAAATTTGATACACAGGTTCCCCTTGGGGTCTAGTTGTGCAAGATACTTTTGTGATCTGATTCAGAAATCCAATATGGCCACCAGGCGGCCATCTTGGATTTCCAGATGAAACATTGTTATCGCGATTTCTCAGGAACTACTGCATGGATCTTTCTCAAATTTGGTACAGAGGTTCCCCTTGGGGTCTAGTTGTGCAAGATACAATTTGTGGTCTGATTGAAAAATCCAATATGGCCACCAGGCGGCCATCTTGGATTTCCAGATGAAACATTGTTATCGTGATTTCTCAGGAACTACTGCATGGATCTTTCTCAAATTTGGTACAGAGGTTGCCCTTGGGGTCTAGCTGTGCAAGATACCTTTTCTGCTCTGATTCGAACATCCAATATGGCCAACAGACGGCCATCTGGGATTTCCCTATGAAACTTCGTTATCGTGATTTATCAGGAAGTACTGCATGGATCTTTCTCAGATTTGATACACAGGTTCCCCTTGGGGTCTAGTTGTGCAAGATACTTTTGTGGTCTGATTCAGAAACCTAATATGGCCACCAGGCGACCATCTTGGATTTCCAGATGAAACATTGTTATCGCGATTTCTCAGGAACTACTGCATGGGTCTTTCTCAAATTTGGTACAGAGGTTCCCCTTGGGGTCTAGTTGTGAAAGATACAATTTGTGTTCTGATTGAAAAATCCAATATGGCCACCAGGCAGCCATCTTGGATTTCCAGATGAAACATCGTGATTTCTCAGGAACTACTGCATGGATCTTTCTCAAATTTGGCACAGAGGTTGCCCTTGAGGTCTAGATGTGCAAGATACCATTTGTGTTCTGATTGAAAAATCCAATATGGCCACCAGGCGGCCATCTTGGATTTCCCCATGAAACATTGTTATTGCGATTTCTCAGGAAATACTGCATGGATCTTTCTCAAATTTGGTATACAGGTTCCCCTTGGTGTCTAGTTGTGCAAGATATCTTTTCTGCTCTGATTCAAAAATCCAATATGGCCACCAGGCAGCCGTCTTGGATTTCCCCATGAAACTTTGTTATCGCGATCATGGATTTCTCAGGAACTGCTGCATTGATTTTTCTCAAATTTGATACACAGGTTCCCCTTGGGGTCAAGTTGAGCAAGATACCTTTTCTTGTCCGATTCGAAAATCCAATATGGCCGCATCTTGAATTTCCCATGAAACTTTATCATGAAATCTCAGGAAATAACTGCATGGATCATTTAGTGTTCAGGGGAGACAACACAAGTTAGAAACTCATCTATTGCAGTTCTTTGGTAAAAATTTCTCACAGCTACGTTCTCCAGTTACAGACAGATGAGCTACAGTGCCGTGGCACTATCTTTTAAGGCCAAATTGGGACGAGGTCAGTTCATCACCTTGTATTGGTGATGGGGCCTGGTCAGCACCACCATATGATGAAGAGCAAGGAGTACAGATTTCAGTTTTTCGCCATTGGTGATGATGGAATATGGTTTTGGTTCGAACTGGTCACCATTTATTGGTGATGCTGTCTTCACCTTTTGTTTCAACGCCCCTGGTACATACGATATGGCTCTGATTATGCTCTCGATGAGTCATCTTCAGAAGCACTCAGAATAAATCAATAAAACCGTGCCAACTACACGTAACAGGATGCAACTAAGAAATAGGCTTTGCTGATTCGTGTTTCATATCTATTTCATGTAGGATTGAACTGCAACAGAGCAAATATGGATGATATACCAATCAAAATGGAGCCCTTCGACGAGGAAACCAGTTCCGTGGTACAGGGAGATTTTTACTGCCGACATTTGCCCGTAAAAAAAGAACCGCGGGTCCAGAGCTCTGCTTCCATGGGAGTGCTGAAATCAACAAAAGTCGCGACAAAGGAAGAGCCAGCGGACTTGTTTGATGAGTTTGAATATCCAAGAAAAGACATCAAACCTGAAACTTGCACACAAGTAAGTTGTGAGTTAGTTTACCTTTGGGTGGGAGGGAGGAATTTGGCTTAATGTCACACTCAAGTTTGTTTCACTCACATGGTGACAGTCAGTTTGGTTGGTGGGGGAAGCCGGAGTACCCGGAGAGAACCACCGCCCTTCGGCAAGTAACTGACAAACTTTCACACATGGACCAGCTGGGCTCGAACCCATGCCGGTTCAGCGGTGTGAGGCTAGCGGTCACCAGCGAAGCGCCTTAGACCACTCGGCCACCGAGGGCCCCCTACCTTTGGGTGGTACACGGGTTATATATAACTATTTTGCGTTGAGAACATTTATTGTAAACATATCCTAAACAATTAAGCGCAACATTAAAATGGCGGTGGTGAAAGAATATATGGCGGAGTCCACTTTTCCGTCAAATTTTCCGTCCAACCGAAAAATGGCATTTGCGACATTAAGAATATTAAAATGCAATTCTGTGTCCTGTACATGTATGCTAAACCCACCAAGACTGTGTAATGTATAAACCCACCAAGGCTGTGTAATGTATAAACCCACCAAGGCGGTGTAATGTATAAACCCACCAAGGCGGTGTAATGTATAAACCCACCAAGGCGGTGTAATGTATAAACCCACCAAGGCGGTGTAATGTATAAACCCACCAAGGCGGTGTAATGTATAAACCCACCAAGGCTGTGTAATTTTTAAACCCACCAAGGCGGTGTAATGTATAAACCCACCAAGGCGGTGTAATGTATAAACCCACCAAGGCGGTGTAATGTATAAACCCACCAAGGCGGTGTAATGTATAAACCCACCAAGACTGTGTAATGTATAAACCCACCAAGGCGGTGTAATGTATAAACCCACCAAGGCTGTGTAATGTATAAACCCACCAAGGCTGTGTAATGTATAAACCCACCAAGGCGGTGTAATGTATGCATATGAATATAAACAGTTTTACCCTGTACATTTCTTATCTGCAGTGTGACCGAGAGGCAGAAATATAAATGTTGCTAATGTCATCCTTTTAAACACTGACATGACTGAGGACAGCACACAAGACACAGGCAGGACATTTTAACATGGTGCAATAATGACAAGTACTAGACAGTACATTATCAAGTTCCGTTTGGTTCTCAGCAAAAGACATTGAAGCAACAGGGACCATAAAAGATGTACAGTGACCAGTACATCCCTGACCTTATTAAAATTTATGTACCATTAACAGTGTACTAAGTACCAAACATGTATACTGTGGGTGTTTGGACAATGTTGCTAATATCATTTTCGCCTGACTGGAATGCCTAATTCCACTGAGCATAGGCAAGTGCTTGTCTTCAAAGAAATTTCTTGAACATATACAAAATAGATTTTGACGGAAAAATGACGTAAGCACCACAAATGTTGCAGTTGTCATTTATGTCTTGTCCTGCTAAATTAAGAACTGTACAAAGAGTTCATATGGTCATTTGTTTATTTTCCTCTTACACAATTCATTGACATGTAGATACATGTAGTAAGGTAGAGGGCACATTGTCTCCTTACGATATTTTTTAATTTAAAAGTTATGCTAATGTTCTTATTTTGTTCCGTCATTGATTGACGGAAACGGGAGTTAGTAGAAAAGGTTATCGTTGAAACCGCCATAGGCTTGTAAGCCATTAAGTAACTCACAGAAAACCTTTTTTACTTGTCATGTGAGTCCTTATGTGGCTCTTTGTTCCATCTCCAATGATTCAACGATCTAATCAACACAGTATCCATGTGACATTGATATATGTTTATCAATTTATGCTTTGTAGCAATCAATTTAATTAAGGGGATTACAATACATTAATAAACTATTGCTGTGGTTGTTTTTCAAGGAGAGTACAGAGAGCTGTTTCTACACAGAGGAGATGAAAGGTAATGAAGCTGTTAATGTGCTGGCCATGGTAACAGACAGACCATACCCAGTGACCTTGTACCAGGTTGATCCCCAATTAGAGAATAATGCTGGTACAATTATTGAACGGTTGGAGGACGATAACCTGTTACTACATACTGATCACGTAGAAAGGAAGAGTGCAAACATCGTAACAACTGAAGAACTCTCACGCAATTCAACTTTATGTCAACCTAGAAGAATGAAACAATCTAAACCTGGAGACAAATCATCCAAATGTTCACACTGCTCTTATAGCTGTGTTAGCAGAAGTGATCTGCAAAGGCATGAAAGAACCCATACTGGTGAAAAGCCTTACAAATGCTCTCTGTGCTCATATAGCTCTCAAAAGAGAGGTCACCTTGTTGCGCATAAAAGAATCCATACTGGTGAAAAGCCTTACAAATGTTCTATGTGCTCATATAGCTGTACACAGAAAGGTAACTTAGAGAAGCACAAATACAGTCATACTGGTGAAAAGCCTTACAAATGTTCTCTGTGCTCCTATAGCTCTGCGTGGAGACATCATCTTGATATGCATAAAAGAGTTCATACTGGTGAAAAGCCATACAAATGCTCTATGTGCTCCTATAGCTCTGCACGGAGACATCGCCTTGATGTGCATGAAAGAATCCATACTGGTGAAAAGCCATACAAATGCTCTATGTGCTCCTATAGCTCTGCACGGAGAGATCACCTTGATATGCACAAAAGAATCCATACTGGTGAAAAGCCTTACAAATGTTCTGTGTGCTCATATAGCTGTACACATAGAGGTAATCTTGAGAAGCATAACAGAATTCATACTGGTGAAAAGCCATACAAATGCTCTATGTGCTCCTATAGCTCTGCACAGAAAGGTGGCCTTGATATGCATAAAAGAATTCATACTGGTGAAAGGCCTTACAAATGTTCCCTATGCTCATATAGTTCTGCATGGAAAAGTTACCTCGAGATGCATAAAAGAATTCATACTGGTGAAAAGCCTTACAAATGCTTGTTGTGCCTGTATAGCTGTGCAACGAAAGAAGGCTTGAAGAGACATGAAGGAATTCATACTCTTAATAAGCCTTACAAATGTTCACTTTGTTCATATACATGCAAAAGAAGAGGACAACTGACTCTCCATGAAAGATCTCATACTGGTGATATAGGGAAGCCATACTAACGTTCATTGTGTTCGTTTCGCTGTTCATTGAGTGGATATCTAAAGCAGCATAAAAGAGCTCATACTGGTGAAAAGCCCTACTAATTTTCACCCCGTCCATATAAGTGTTCCTCGAAGCAGGGCTTGACTTGTCAGTACATGAGTCGGTGACCGGATGCTGTACTGGCTGGGCTGATCAGTGTCCAGGCTAATATGAACTGTGGACATTCCCGTGTTTGGCACATGTAGGCACCGTCGTGATATGACTGAAACAAGGTTGAAAAGAACCCATACTGACGAAAAAACATACATATGTGCATGGTGACCATATAAATGTACAACAAAAGGAAACTTGAATCGACATCAAAGAACTCATACTGGTGAAAAGTCATGCAAATCCCATGTTTAACTGTCCAACTACATGGCAAGGAAAACCTGCGAATTCACAAAAATATTTCAGACAGGCAAAAAGTCATACAAATGTTCATCGTGCCCAAATAATTGTGTATATGAAGGACAACTAGATCGACACAAGAAAAAAAATACTGGTGAAAAGCCATACATATATCTTGTTTGGCTGTCCAGCGACGCAACATTGAAAACCTGTGGGTTCACAAGAGAACGCTTACTCGGGATAAGCCTTTGAAATGTCCACTTTGCCCATGTAGCTGTTCCTCTAATTGGATTACCAACACCAAACAAAATTAAACGACGAACATCATGCACTATAGCTTGGTGGGAGTAAGCCACGTGCCTACAAACATGTGTCGTGTAAAAATGGAGTTATTTCCCCTTCAACGTCGCTCTCTGCTGCGCTGTTGTCTTGCTCTGAGCCGGCCGGTATATTGTGACGTAATGCTCAGGTGTTCCGTAACTCTTTGTCAACCCGGCAAGGCCAGTCTAATGGGAATTTCTGGTTCATAATCGTATTTTCATGAACGACCCAACCATTTAAGAATAATAATCGGTTAAATATATAAAACTTCTCGAAAACTGCCAACTCTCTGCCAAAAGTTCAGCGAACAATAAGTAAGGAAATAAATGCAAAAAATATATTGACACACGTATAATCACTTGGGAAGGCAAACGTCACTATTTATTGGGGATAATTTTCTGAATAAATAGAGAAAGTGTTGAAGTTGCAAAACTGAGAACAACTACATTAGCGGCAAAATGAGAAACGAATACAGCCATATTGTAGTGACGAAACAATGAAGAATAGCTGTAATAGCTGTGAATCGAGTTTTCTGTTTTTGACCTAACAGACCTTCATCTAAGACAAGTTTTACATTATAACTTAATAGTTCATAGTCACAACTGTTATCTTTCCGCTGCCCTCAGACGAAATACACATGTAAAAGTTATGTGTAACAATTTTTTTTTTGCTCTTCATGATCTTCGTAATATTCAACTACTGATGTGGCTGTGTTTGTGTTTAAATCTATTCACTAATTATAATAACACAAGGGATTATTTACGCTGCTGTTCGCTGTCTTCATTTCACGTCACTATTGCACTTACTTAATCAATATGGAAAAAGCAAAAAATAAAATTGATGATTTGGAGTTTCGAACCCAAAAGTTGTCGTTTATTCAATGTGTAGTCCGAT
>JAVTVY010046254.1:0-20599 GCA_036873755.1 Hanleya hanleyi | reverse complement strand
ATGAAGGGAAAGATATGATTTGAAGGCTGCTGAAATAGAAAAAAGTAATCAAAAGGATGTCCCCTTTAAAGCGATCTGAAGTCCACGCTCTTTCTCTGCAGATCCTAATGTGATATACGAAAAACAAGTTTATCCTCCACACACGATCACGGTATGTGAGTGCTTGAATACAAAGGTGCAGTTACGAAACACCATTAGCTGTTGAGTTTGTGAAGTCAAAAGTTAATTTCTTTAGTTCTACATTAAATGGAATTGTTCATACAGAGCAAACATACTCAGTGAAAAGGGCCGTAAAATAGCGTCAACTGACGTTTGAAATTGAGCTTTCGTCTGTTTTTGGTATTTTCGTATACATTTTAGGACGAATTTCGTAATATAAAAAAAAATTTCACATTGAACCAAGACGAATGTAATGTTTTAATGTCACCATATTCACCACTACATTACTTTGTAATATCATTTGTACTCATGTTTTATATATATAAAAAAACACAAGCTAAAATGTATACGAAAAAGCAGAAATGTACGAAAGCTCAGTTTCAAAACGTTCGTCTAATGATAATGTAATATATCTTGGCTGAAGATGGCACTGATCGCACGAAGAGAAATTTGGAGAAACAATATGATCTGATATGATGTATCCCCGAATATCACAAACCAGATTAAGCACGTGTGGATACGCAGACGTATGTTATAGACTATGGACACGGAAATTCCTTAATTGACGACGACTGAATAATGTTCTCCGGTGTTGGTGAGGTACCTAGCAAGTTTGTCAAACTAAAGAGAAGACAAACCACGGGTTCCAACACCAATTGATATAGGGAGAGAGAGAGTGAGAATTAAGATTTAACGTCGCGTTCATCAATATTCCAATTGATGTAGTTGAAATGTGAGGAGAATAGGTATAACGACGAGAAACATGTTCTGCTTGGCTCTGATGATTTCTATAACAGTCAAAATCCAGTTGTGAGATCGCCACAATTTGGTATATACAGTGCTGGCGTTCCAGGCCTCTGGCTACCCTTAAACGTAATTCTTCGAATATATAAACGAAGGTCGAGTCCAGGCCTAACATTCGCAATCGTCAAGCTCCTGACTGGACCAGATTCAACACAATGAATGCAGAAAATCGCGCATACAGACATGTATATCTATTGTCAATGAAACTACTAGCATTAATACGGTTAATAATAATGAACTGGTGTAATATTCTTTGTTCATATTGCTCAAAACAGATCTAAATAAACGCTTCTTCAAATGACATACTTTCACTGAATGTCAAAAATTAAACACTTTAAATCACGGATACCGAAAACTAATTAAAGACAGTAACATCTTACAGCGACAGATAAAAATTTTTTGGATTGGGCGGCTGAGGTCCGAAACGTCTATTAATATATTTATTAGAGTGTCTCCCTATATAAATTGTAATGAGATAAAACTGCATATTCCCCGGTCACGTGAGTGTATATTGCCCACTGAAACTGCATATTCCCCCTCCCCCCTTGGAATATACACCAAAGGGAGATAATTACAACAGAGGTCGCCCCGTTCTCGCGCTCGCGCAAACAGTCGATCAAGGAGTAGTTCGTGGAGCTGAGTTTAGCAGCAGAATACAGCAGAAATAAATATTTCCTCCATCTATAATTGTAAGTAGAATCGTACCCAAGTACATTATTGAAGTAAATAACAAGCGTCATCGAACAACTATACGTGTGTTGCGAGATTTACACGATAGTAGTGAGGCAGCTCCGAATCAGTGAAATCTCGTGCATGATAAAGTATGTTGCCCGCTAAAAACTCGGAAGGATTGTGAGTAGTATAGTCTACCATTTTAAATTCAGGTTTTGCCGGGGGAGATAACTCTTGCATCCACCAGGGGGCGCCACCAGCTCAATTGACCTGTGAACATGATAGGACATGTACTGGCCTGTCTGTGAGGTTTTTCTCACAATGTCGTACACGGAGGTCATCGAAGAGACACGGAGGTGACCGAAGATGTTACGGAGGTCACCGAGAAGTAGTAGTATAGAAAGAGTATTTAAACCCCCATTTTGCCGGGGGAGGTAACTTTTGCATCCGCCAGGGGGAGACACCAGCTCAAGAGACCAAAAACTACCTCCAGCACAGAAGAGTTCCAATCTAGGGGGAGGTAACTCTGGGTGACTAGTTCCGGCAAAGGGCCCCTGGGCATGTATTCTTCCGCGGTGATGCGGCCTGACGGTGATGCGGTCGCGGGAAAAAGCTTCCGCGGAGAAAAAGTAGTCCCCAGACTTCAAATACGCTGCATGGTCCGATTGGGTCGAGTGAGATATCAAAGTGAAGCATTCGTGAAGGGGCATCCAGAAATGGGTGGATGCATGTAAAATTAGGATTTTTTCCCGAAACTTTAAAAAGCGGAACTCGGACTTTACCCCTAAAATAGGGGAAAACACCTATCAACCCTAGCCAAAAGGGCTAATATCGATCCCCGGCTTATTGGGACCTGCCTATCAAGCCAATGGGGTGGGTGCATGTCAAATTAGGATTTTTTCCCGAAAATATAAGAAGCGGAACAGGGACTTTACCCCTAAAATAGGGGAAAACACCTATCAACCCTAGCCAAAAGGGCTAATATCGGTCCCCGGACTTATTGGGACCTGCCTATCAAGTCAATGGGGTGGGTGCATGTAAAATTAGGATTTTTCCCCGAAACTATAAAACGTGGAATACGCATTTTACCCCTAAAATTGAGACATCTTCGGTGACCGAAGAGATACGGAGGTGACCGAAGATGTCACGGAGGTCACCGAAGATGTCACGGAGGTACCCGAAGATGTCACGGAGATCAGTGGGGTTTTCCCACAATTACAACACATATAAGGGAGTGGGAAGAGGTGCCGACATACTGACTGCGTCACATGACTTTACAGAATAGCCCTCTGGTTAACCTATTCTAAAGCACATACCAAGAATCTAACGATTCGTGATATGTGTTGTATCTCAGGTACGCTTTTATTGTACCTGTTCATGTGGCAACGTGGGTGATAA
Source organism: Hanleya hanleyi (assembly GCA_036873755.1). Taxonomy (NCBI): domain Eukaryota; kingdom Metazoa; phylum Mollusca; class Polyplacophora; order Lepidopleurida; family Hanleyidae; genus Hanleya; species Hanleya hanleyi. Next base: position 17,566 of record JAVTVY010046254.1, on the reverse strand, counting down.
AATTCTCCGGCAATCTTCAGGGGCGAGAGGGGTCCCAAGTGTACCGATTGGGTTGTATGAGGTATCAATGTGAAGCATTCGTGTAGGGGCATCTATGGGGTGGGTGTGGGGTTGAAATATCGTCATTCTGCGCATGCGCGGTAGACCAAGGGTATGGAAATAGACGTTTTGGGGTCTAGGGGAGCCCCTAGTGGTCCGATGGAGTCGAATGAAGTATCAATGTGAAGCCTATGTGAGGGGGCATCCCACTGGGTGGATGTGGGTTCGGAATATCGTCATTCTGCGCATGCGCAATAGACAAAGGGTATGAAAATAGACGTTTTGAGATCTAGGTGAGCCACTTATGAGCCGATGGAGTTGAGTGAGGTATCAATGTGAAGCCTATGTGAGGGGGCATCCGATTGGACTAGGGTCTCGGCCGTTGTCAACAGTCTGCGCATACAGAGAGGGAATTCTGGGAAAAGGGTGTGGACATAGACGCTCTAACATAACGCCTTGACGCTATGATATAGACCGGAGAGAGAACAACAACAACAACAAGGATGACACTTGAGAGAAAAACAACAACAATTTTTTTTTTCATATAGTTTATTTTCCCCAATGTTACATCATACCCACGCTGGGGGAGCCGCGTTGGGTATGTTTACAACTCAAAAAGACTCTTGCTCAATCAGAGGCCACCATTTGCATCTGTCCTATTCGTTCCTGTCCGTTAGATTCTTGTCCAATCAGAAGTCTCCATTTCAGAAAGTTCCATCTTTGCTCGGTGTGACCTAAGCGTCGTCGGGCAGGCCTGGATATTCTTCGGGCAGCATGTCCTGAAACAGTTGTTTGCGCATTCTGATCGCATTTTCCAGGGCCTCGGTGGGTGGTAAACCCATATCCTCTTCCAAGTGACGCTTGGTCTTCATGATGGACCTGTGCGTGGGGCCCCCTTTCATTTCAAGCGGTAGTAAGGTATACTGTTCATAGATCGCCATGGCTGTTTTCCTGATGCGGGGGCGCATTTGGGTGTACACCTGTTGTAAATTATCCTCTCCGGCGTCCTCGATCGCTGCAGCGCAAGTATTGATTGCTGCTGTCACAATACGATCCCAGAAGGTAGGTTCTGCCTCACTTTCCACGGACGCAGGCTGACTATCTGAGGTCAAGCTCTCCGTATCACTAGATAGACTCTCAGCAATCTCTGTTTCGGTATCAGTCGATACACTCAGTAGTCTCTGTATCAGCATCCGCCTCAACGGACTCCTCAGAGTCTTCAATCGCATGTATATTTTTCTGGTGTCGCATCATATCATAATGTCTGGTGAACGTGCGTTCGCACTCAGAGCAAGTATAAGCCATGTTGACGGTTGAACGTCGACTGTGCGTGTTTTTGGAAATACGTTTGCTTTTATAGGCAGAAACGGCCATCAACGCTTAGCTTAACGCTTCAACGCCCTGCTGGATTAGCTCAGAAGCTCTGATTTCCATGGACTTGACACCAATTCATCGAAATGCACTGACGCCCGTCGTTATGCCTTAACGCCCGTCTCAACGCCTTAACACACTTTCTAAACGCTTTAACGTCGTTTAATGATGCGTTTGAACAAATGTTTCTTTTGTGCTATTGCTCTGACGTACGCCGCTTTCCAGTTCATGCCAGAGGTTTTCAACATCGACGCTGTTCTTTCAATTTCCATATGGACTGGGTCAATTTCATATGGGTCACGAGGTCGACATACCGCTGACGTAAAGCCCGTCGTAGTCTGGGTGCCAATCTGTTATGGGCTAAACTTGCGGCTTCCTCTTTCGAATACCCTTTACGTTGAAACTTGTTTTCTGTGACCCCCAACGTCTTGTCCATCTCGGCGTTCATACTTTCTTTGAACAAATCCTTCCATAGCCTCGAGTTCACATTATGTTCACTCCCTTGTACGGGTTTGAGTTGGTCCTTCACGGTTGGGTGATATTCCGTGACTCCTGGTATGAAGGGGCCCCGCTGTATGAGGGCGGGTTGCTGCTGCTGCTTTACCAGATGTGGACTCGGTGGATGGTGTCGGGGTATATGACGTTGCGGTGATCCCTCGCCGGGTAGCAGGTGGGTCGTCAGCCGGCGATCTTCGGGGGTATGGGCTTTTAAATCTACGAATTGGTAGCCGTACGGACGACTTGTTGCCCCTTGAAACGCCTGCATGAAATGGTCGATGTTCTGAGGATAAATTCGACTACCAAACACACGGATTTGTGCTCTGTCAATGGGATTGGAGAACAACACAAAGTATTGGCAGTTCAAGGCAATATCTCTGGACGCCTTCCCTTGAGGAAAGAGATTCTGGGTCAAATAGATGACGGACAGATTCCTATGATGGGATCCTTTATTAAACAAGTCGGCAACGTGTGAATTGTCCTTTGCCGCGCTCATCAGATCATCTAGCATTACCACGTTGGTCTGCTCGGGGTCAAAGTAATACGGTTCGTCTATGTCGTGAGGAATCCTGGGACGAAACTCACATTCTGTAATCGCGTAGTTTCGTAGGCGGGCTGCCATTGGCTATAACACCAAACAACACTTGTCGGAGCTGGGGTTGCCACAACTTCCTCTAAGAACTTCATCACCCAGGACGTCTTTCCACATGCCGTAGGGCCGCTCACCGTCATCGTATAGGGATGCTCTACTGCACTTGTTGGACATATAGCGGGACTCGGCGGTGTCTCTTGGTTGTGCTTGCCTTGAATGTGCCTGAGCATACTATCGAGACGAGAGAAGGTTCTCTGACAGAACGTACACGTACACGACATGTTGATCTGTCGACCAATACATAAGGACTGATGAGGGGCACATGTTCATTATTATATGTACAGCTACCATCACCAACACCACCACCACACACTACCACACACACACCACCACCACCACATTCCACCACCACCACCACCACCGGGCGTTGACGGGCGTCAACGCCCGGTGGTGGTGGTGGGAGCTCCCGTGTGGCAGAGCTCTTGGAGCTCAAACCGTGTGGAGCTCAGAGCTCGGAAGTGACATTTGCATATGACCTTTGTGAGGTCACTTCCGCTTCCGTTCACGTGTCCGGAACTGACCTTTGACCCATGCGCGCAATTTTTATCCGGTTTTGTTAGCGCGCACAGGGGTCAAAGGTCAGTGGTGGTGGTGGTGGTGGTATGGGTGTGTGTGTGTGTGGTGTTAGTGTGTGGTGGTGGTGGTGGTGTTGGTGGTGGTGTCTACATGTAAGAATGAGCATGTGTCCCTTATCAGTCCTTATGTATTGGTCGACAGATCAACATGTCGTGTACGTGTACGTTCTGTCAGAGAACCTTCTCTCGTCGCGATAGTATGCTCAGGCACATTCAAGGCAAACACAACCAAGAGACACCGCCGAGTCCCGCTATAGGTCCAACAAGTGCAGTAGGGCATCCCTATACGATGAGGGTGAGCGGCCCTACGGCATGTGGAAAGACGTCCCGGGTGATGAAGTTCTTAGAGGAAGGTGTGGCAACCCCAGCTCCGACACGTGTTGTTTGGTGTTATAGCCAATGGCAGCCCGCCTACGAAACTACGCGATTACAGAATGTGAGTTTCGTCCCAGGGATTCCTCACGACATAGACGAACCGTATTACTTTGACCCCGAGCAGACCAACGTGGTAGTGCTAGATGATCCGATAAGTGCGGCCAAGGACAATTCACACGTTGCCGACTTGTTTACTAAAGGATCCCATCATAGGAATTTGTCCGTCATCTATTTGACCCAGAATCTCTTTCCTCAAGGGAAGGCGTCCAGAGATATTGCCTTGAACTGCCAATACTTTGTGTTGTTCTTCAATCCCATTGACAGAGCACAAATCCGTGTGTTTGGTAGTCGAATTTATCCTCAGAATATCGACCATTTCATGCAGGCGTTTCAAGGGGCAGCAAGTCGTCCGTACGGCTACCTATTCGTAGATTTAAAAGCCCATACCCCCGAAGATCGCCGGCTGACGACCCACCTGCTACCCGGCGAGGGGTCACCGCAACGTCATATACCCCGACACCATCCACCGAGTCCACATCTGGTAGAGCAGCAGCAGCAACCCACCCCCATACAGCGGGGCCCCTGCATACCATCAGTCCCGGAATATCACCCAACCGTGAAGGACCAACTCAAACCCGTACAAGGGAATGAACATGATGTGAACTTGAGGCTATGGAAGGATTTGTTCAAAGAAAGTATGAACGCCGAGATGGGCGAGACGTTGAGGGGCACAGAAAACAAGTTTCAACGCAAAGGGTATTCGAAAGAGGAAGTCGCAATTTTAGCCCATAACAGATTGGCAGCCAGATTACGACGGGCTTTACGTCAGCGGTATGTCGACCTCCTGACCCATATGAAATTGGATAAGGACCCAGTCCATATGGAAATTGAAAGAACAGCGTCGATGTTGAAAACCTCGGGCATGAACTGGAAAACGGCCTATGTCAGAGCAATAGCACAAAAGAAACATTTGTTCGAACGCATCATTGAACGGCGTTAAAGCGTTAAGAAAGTGTGTTGAGGCGTTGAGACGGGCGTTAAGGCGTAACGACGGGCGTTGACGGGCGTCACTGCATTTCGATGAATTGGTGTCAATTCCATGAAAATCAGAGCTTCTGAGCTAATTCACCAGGGCGTTGAAGCGTTAAGCTAAGCGTTGATGGGCATTACTGTCTTTAAATCAAGCGTATTTCCAAACACACGCACAGTCGACGTGGCTTATACTTGCTTTGAGTGCGAACGCACGTTCACCAGACATTACGATATGATGCGACACCAGAAAAATATATATGGGATTGAAGACTCCGAGGAGTCCGTTGAGGCGGATGCTGATACAGAGGATGCTTATTACTGAGAGTCTATCTAGCGATACGGAGAGCTTGACCTCAGATAGTCAGCCTACGTCCGTGGAAAGTGAGACAGAACCTACCTACATCGTATTGTGACAGCAGCTATCAATACTTACGCTGCAGCGATCGAGGACGCCGGAGAGGATAATTTACAACAGCCGTACACCCAAATGCGCCCCCGCATCAGGAAAACAGCCATGGCGATCTATGGACAGTATACCTTACTACGGCTTAAAATGAAAGGCGACCCCACGCACAGGTCCATCATGAAGACCAAGCGTCACTTGGAAGAGGCTATGGGGCTACCACCCACCGAGGCTCTGGAAAATGCGATCAGAATGCCCAAACAACTGTTTCAGGACATGCTGCCCGAAGAATATCCAGGCCTGCCCGACGACGCTTAGGTCACACCGAGCAAAGATGGAACTTTCTGAAATGGCGACTTCTGATTGGACAAGAATACATCTAACGGACAGGAACGAATATGACAGATGCAAATGGTGGCCTCTGATTGGGCAAGAGTCTTTTTGAGTTGTAAACATACCCAACGCGGCTCCCCCCAGCGTGTGTATGATGTAACATTGTGGAAAATAAACTATATGAACAAAATATTCTTGTTGTTGTTCTCTCAAGTGTCCTCCTTGTTGTTGTTGTTGTTCTCTCTCCGGTATGTTAAGGCGTAACGACGGACGTCACTGCATTTCGAAGAATTAGTGACAATTCCATGGAATATCTAGAAAATCAGATCCGATATATTTCATCAGGGCGTTGAAGCATTAAGCTTGGCGTTGACGGGCGTTGCTACAAGATGACACCTCACACGACGCATTCGGACCAAGGATGGTCCCTCTCTACACCAAATACCTTCCTTCACTCCCCCAAAATGCCCGCTTTGACTACTACTCCTACTGATGACGTCACCAATGACGTCACAGGTGACGTGAACATCCCTCAAATCGGGAGTCTACACCTGAAACCTCCCAGGACGCATTCGAACCAAGGATGATCCATCTCTACACCAAATACCTTTCTGCACTGCCACAAAATGGTCACTTTCGCTACTACTCGTACTGATGACGTCCCCAATGACGTCACAGATGCTGTGGACATCCCTCAAATCGGGGTCTACACACCGAGAGCTACAACATGACACCTCCCAGGACGCATTCGGACCAAGGATGGTCCATCTCCACCCCAAATACCTTCCTGCACTGCCCCAAAATGGCCACTTTACTTACCACAACCAACTGCGCATGCGCAGATTGACGCGACTTTGCACTTAAAACACACCATTCTGACTCTACGCCACACATGCTTAACTTTGACATCTTCCACGACCCACTCGAACCCATAGCGGTCCATCTCTACCCCAAACACACCCACACATACCCCCAAAATGCCTGCTTTCTATAATACGGCCAGACTGCGCATGCGCAGACTATTGACAACGAACGACACACTAGCCCAGGCGGATGCCCCCTCACGACAGCTTCAAAATAAGACCTCATACGACACCATAGGATCATTAGGGGCTCACCTAGACCCCAAAACGTCTATTCCCACACCCTTTTCCCACAATTCCCTGTCTGCGCATGCGCAGAATGTTGACAGCGAACAACACACTAGTCCAATCGGATGCCCCCTCACATATGCTTCACATTGATACCTCGCTCAACTCCATCGGCTCATTAGTGGCTCACCTAGATCCCAAAACGTCTATTTCCATACACTTTGTCTATTGCGCATGCGCAGAATGACGATATTCCTACCCCATATCCACCCAGTCGGATGCCCCCTCACATAGGCTTCAAAATAAGACCTCATACGACACCATAGGATCATTAGGGTCTCACCTAAACCCTAAAACGTCTATTTCCACACTCTTTTCCCACAATTCCCTGTCTGCGCATGCGCAGAATGTTGACAACGGCCGAGACACTAGTTCAATCGGATGCCCCGCACATATGCTTCATATTGATACCTCACTCAACTCCATCGGCTCATTAGTGGCTCACCTAGATCCAAAACGTCTATTCCCATACCCTTTGTCTATTGAGCATGCGCAGAATGACGATATTCCTACCCACATCCATCCAGTCGGATGCCCCCTCACATAGGCTTCACATTGATACCTCATTCGACCCCATCGGTCCACTAAGGGCCCACCTAGACCCCAAAACGTCTATTTCCATGCCCTTTGTCTACCGCGCATGCGCAGAATGACGATATTCCAACCCCACACCCAGCCCATCGGATGCTTCCTCACATAGGCTTCACATTGATACCTCACTCGACCCAATCGGACCATTAGTGGCCCACCTAGACCCCAAAACGTATATTTCCATACCCTTTGTCTACCGCGCATGCGCATAATGACAACATTTCAACCCCACACCCAGCCCATCAGATGCGCCTTCACAAATGCTTCACTTTGATACCTCATACGATCCAATCGGACCAGGCAGCGTATTTGAATTCTAGGGACTACTTTTTCTCCGCGGAAGCTTTTTCCCGCGACCGCATCACCGCCAGGCCGCATCACCGCGGAAGAATACATGCCCAGGGGCCCTTTGCCGGAACTATAGTGACCCGGATTTACCTTCCCCTAGACTGGAACTCTTCTGTCACCGCCGCATCACCTTGAGCTGGTGGCGCCCCCTGGCGGATGCAAGAGTTACCTCCCCCGGCAAAATATGAGTTTAAATCAGTAATATATACTACTTACGTACGGATGATGGTTGATTCACGACAGTGATCTCCCTCTCTCTCCAACTGATTTGAATTGATACACCCTTTACTATACCAGTTGGTAGGCACGTTTCATTACAAGAGCTGGAGACCACAACTATTCCACGAACAGGCGTGGGCCAGCTTGGTTGGGGAAGGGATGGGGGGAGGCATTTCTGCGACCTATTTATTTGCATTGCCCCTTGGGCTAAAGTCTGAACCTTTTTATACTATATATTTTGGTCAAGCACTACAAAAGAAAGTAAAATATCCAAGATGAATGCCATGCTGACGTCACAGTGACCTAATCTTCTCGATAGCCATTTTCGCATATTTTTTGGACCGATTTTGCGAATTTTTTATTATTCGATATTTCCGCTCATAAAATAAATTACTTTATGCCATTTTAGACTGGAAAATAAACATAAAATTAACAGAAAATACCGAATACTTTCTAAGGATACCTCGTGGCCACCATTTTGAATTTTCCCATGATCCTTCACACAGATATGCAAATAGCCTCAAAATGACGCTAATAAGATTCTCGGAAAAATCAGAAAGTTTCAGCTCCCCAGCTTGTTCTGTTCGTTCTGGAGTTGAGGTGAAACACTTGGTACGGTTAACTTGACATTCAGCCACGGCTAGGGCAAAGTGTGGGGGTTATCTCAGAAACAAAAATCGTTCTTAATGTTACGTTTGTGAATTTAGCAACTGATTTATTAATGAATTTGTTTATTTAAGAAAACTCATTCCATACTGAGAAATCATCCCAAGGGTCATATCATCAACATTGTAAATGCTCATTGTCGAGATTGAGGTAAAACGGCGTTAATACTACTGTTTGGAAAAAGGCTGTCGACATTTGCCTCTGTCTTTCGACCGTGATCTACAGTGTAAGACTATTTTATTTTGTACGCAACGATTCTTTGCGCAGAATTAAGGATACTAATTGTTGGTTTCATGAACGTAACAACGCCACATCTCATTTATACTTAAACTGCATGCTTAAAACTAAAGTGTTGAAACTTACTCGTAAAGTGTTGAAATAACCCTTTAAGTTTATTTATTTATTTGTCATATTTTAACAGCATACTCCATCAGTGCCTGGGCGCTGTTCTCCCTGGAGTCGTCGCTTAGTGTGTCCGCAGGAACAACACTTAAAGAGCAGTCCCCGTGGACACACTTAAACGGTTATTTCAACACTTTACGAGTAAGTTTCAACACTTTAGTTTTAAGCGTGTGCCTTTAAATTAATTCCAGATACTCCACCAACATACCCAGTTATGGAGCCGAGTCGTCGGGTACCGGTACTGAACCAGCCGTTTGAGGTAACCTGTACAGCTAGTGGAGGTTCAATCGATCTGATTGTTACACTATATGCAGGACGATCGGGCTGGCCTTGGTCAGAAACGTCCAGGGGAAGACAACCTTCTTCTACCATTCGCGTTGACAGACTAAGACCTGAACACAATGGCCTACGGTTCCGCTGTAAGGCTGCAAATTACGACGTTCACTGGTTTTTGTACACCAACACCGATATCACCCTGAACGTCAAGTGTAAGTATCGAGTAAACCTATCGGAGTAAAACCAGATCCACAATGGAGTAAAGTGGAAATGAAAATTTTATATTTCAAGGCCGTCCTTTGACCATCTGGCATGTCGATGTCAGACAATAAAGACAGACGTGATTCTACGCCACCGCATCGCTGAGATAGGACTTGTCCAAGGGAAATTGCTAAGATTAACAAAATAGTATTGCATTGCTGTAACCTAATATATAACTGAATCACAACATTTACGAATGGTGAGGAATAGTTATCTTTGAGAGTAAAATTCGCTTTGTGTTTACCAAAATATTATTGAACTAGGTTACGTAGGATGGATTGCATGAAGCTATACGGTTCCGACATCAGACAGGCTTTATGTAGATGCCATCACTTGGGCACATTTCGCGTCGTTGAATTGTTAACTTTTATCCATAGTCATCCAGACATGTCACATTACATAGACAGGGAGCCAATGTTGAATGAATGATCAGGTTTTGTTTGTTGAAGCTGGCAACCGGTTATATTCGAAATTTCATGTGCCACTATTTTATAGAAACGCGGTTGACATGTTTACAAATGATCTCAAAGGTCAGAAATTGTGTCATACGAGGTCAAATCTTGCAAAATATATTCATACTCACCATCTGGGTCTTAAATCAGAGTACCAAAGCTGACAACCCTTACTGTCAGATATATGTCAGTATTACCCGTTTGTCGTCAAAGAACAAATAAACCTGGGGGTCACAAATTGGGTCAGAAGAGATCATAATGTAAAATCTAGCAACATTGAATAATTTTCATTTTTGTAGTCCAAATCAAATTCATAAAATATGACAACCCGTTATATTCCATAGCCCAGGTGTCAGTCTAAGAAATATTAACCAGCTTGTCTAATGACAACATGGTAAGAAAATTAGATCAAATAAGGTCATTAGCTGTGGTCAGGGGATGGTTTCAAATTTCAACGGCGTCCTTCATTCACTCAACGATCATGGAGTTCGTCAACATGTTTTCACCAAGCTCATCGCGGAGATCGAACTGCATGTCTATGATAATCCGGTCACTTTAGTCGAAGAGGGATATATGTGATGCTTACCCGACATGGCCCCGACCGGCTTCCGTTCGTCTGTCTAAAACTAATTTAAATGGACGTCGTGTGGTCAACTCGACTGCCCTCTTATCCACTTAGATCAAGATGTCTACTAATGTCCGCACTTCACGGTCCATTCTGCCCTCGCTTGACGAAGATGTGAACAGTCACTGGCTCGATATTGCATCCTGATCTATATGGTCGACCCTTGACCACGCAGCGGCCAACGTCAGATAAGTGCTGATAGGGCCATCATAGATTGAACATGGAGTTGGTACTGGATGCCACGATGGCGAGGCACGATAAAATTATCGGTAAGGTGCTCATACAATGTAGTCGACACGTCAGATCATAAGCTGAAATTCCCGTGGCGCTAGAAGATCCAATGGCGGAGACGGTAGAATTCTGCATCAAGGTGAGGGCCAGTCAGCACTGGCACAAGATAAACTTATTATAAATAAAGCATAGGTTCGGATATCTTCATCGGTCGTCATCAGTCAGCAGGTAATGCAGCATATTGCGGGCTTTACGCCCTCTACAATGTCGCCAGCCCCATGGAATTCATCGGCATGGTTAAAGCACAAAACACCTATAACTTATATCGGGTCGTTTTCTATGCAGCCGGGTTATGGTCCGGGGCATGGGCCGAAAGTACTCCACCATGACGTATTATATCGTTGGGCTTCTCTTCCGCGTCTTCAGGTTTCAACTAAAGATCTGGAACTTTCAGTATGGGAACTTCACCCATAATTTATTGGGCTCCACTACCGCGGCACTCGGGACCGATTAGAGTTTCAACTCATGCTGACCATGTCAGCCAGGCGTGGTCGAGGGCCGGCCTGGTGAAGCCAACGGCTATTTCCATCTAAGTCAGGCGAGCGAGGAAAATGGAACGCGAGCCACGTAGACTTCTTGATCTAAGTGGATGAGGGTTCAGCTCACCCCAAAGATTTTTTCCCATCACAAATGGGACAGATGAACGGGAGCTCGCCGGGGCCATGGGACGTCAGCATGACAGATATCCCTCTTCGATGGTAGTGACTGTAAATGCGGTTCGACCCTCGGCATGAGGCTGACAAAAACACGTATGGCAGATTTCCATAGTCGAGGAGTGAATGAAGGAAACCGTTGAAACTGTGGCCTGGTCTAGAGCTGCGTGTTCCCCCTCCACTCATTCCCCGCTCGCGGTCTCTTCAAGCCGCCAATCACTCGTGAAGTCGTCAGCGGACGTTACCGCCATGTTATGAACTACTTGGCTTCGTGGCCGAGTATGCGCAATGACGTCATATATAGCCAGTTGGACACGAGCTGCCGATTGCGACTAATAACCGTGAAATTTTGGCAGTTTTGCAGAAATAGCAGAGGATAAAAGACAGCGCTCCATTCGTCTAATAAAGCAATACACCACAGGCAAAGATAGTTCTGTATTCGAATACTTAGCAAGCCGGATTAGGTCCCTTGTATGTTGTAATATTGAGGGCCCGACGTGACAGCAATTCCAAAATAACCTTGAAGGCATTGACAAATTTCATTGGTTTGCCTCAGATCTTACTAATTTCGGGAAAACTATGCACATGAGAGTTCTCGGTTTTTATACGAAGTTTTGTTGTTTTGAGAATATTTTTCGCCTAGGTAATTGCAAAAACGTTGCGGCTTCTATGTGTTTTGCTATCCTATTTATTTGTCTCCCCCCCCCCCACCAAACTTTCTGCGCTATCTCCGGAACGACAAAAAATTGTGAGCTGAAACTCCGTGACTTTATATTTTATCATATTGGGGTCATTTTGAGTCTATTCCCATAACCTCCCGAGCAGAGTATCATGTGAAAATTCAAGATGGCGGCCACGTGGAGTACCAGAAAATTGATGCTTTCGTCATATTTCTTCAAAATGTCTGCTTTTCTGCGATGAAAAGTGGGCAAAAATTACTTTATTTCACGTCACATTAAAATTTACTCATTTATCATGCAGTTTTTGCAGTGAAATTGTATAAATAAAAAATTCGGAAAATATAACTGGAAAATCTACCAAAAATGTCGTATTGGAAAATGACGTCACAGTGACGTCATCAAAGCGGTCATCTTGGATTTTTGTACATTTTCTGGTAGAGCTGGACCCAATGGTATAATGTGGTAAGTTTCAGCTCCCTAGCTCAAGGGATACAAAAATAATTAGCATTTCAGCCCCCCCCAGGTCAGATCCCAAAAAGTCCAAGACAGATACATGTAGGGTTAAACAGTGTGCTAGGCGACATAAAGTGGTTTGTTTTAGGGCCGCATACAGTTGTTCAAATCCGTTTCAAGGAATAGGATAAGGCATAGAATAGGCGTCCATCGGCACTATAAGTAGCAGCGCTTCACCCAATTCTGTGGATGCGTAAACTGGTTCAAACATTTTCATATGGTTAAGTCAAGGTTGCGATATAAGGAATTGCCCCGCCCACACCTGATGTGCAAGCGCTCCAGCCAATGGTACTCCAATTCAGTAATATTGTCATGATATTGCAGTATAAAATTAGACACTGTGGATTAGATTAATAGACACTGTGGACTAGACGTAACAATATATACTACTAACATCACCACATTCCACCATATTTAGACTAACACTAACATATGCTGACCATCTTCAAGCCCAATTAGGCAATTATTGCCAGTGATTATACTCCATCCCGTTACGAATATGTCACAGTGGTTTGAAATAATAATCACATCTTAACCTGATTTGATCTCGTTCTGTTCTATTCGACTACATTGCGACCCACCTAAGTCACATTATCCCTAGTCAAAGAAATTGATCTCAATAGTCAGATGTTCTTTTGATAATCAAGTTCAGGGATAAACCTCAAATTAACCTCAATTATCCTAATATTTCTGACCTCTGCGGTCATAGTGAGGATGACAATCCGATTATTTATAGATAGACGCCTGGAAAATGGAATATGACAGGTTTTCATATTCTAACGATTCGATTTTTTCTAAATGAAAAAATGAAAATTACTCAGTTTTGTTAGACTTGACGTCATGACCTCTTCTGGCCTTTTTTTTTTCGTTCCCCGCCGCAACGCGGTCGGGGACTTTAAAATGGTTCTTGCTTCTATGTGTCCGTGGATGTCTTTTTTTTAAGCCCTGGAACAGGCCACTGGGCATTTATTTACAATGACCACGATTTTACATATCCTTACACGCCCACATGGTCGAGGGTTTAGGATTTTGCAATACAAGTAGTAGAGAAAAGACGGCAGGAGTCACATTGACCTACTTTTTTGTTCCCCCCGGTGGCGGAGTGTGGCGGAACTTTTCGGGGGATTCCCCAGTGGGGGTTTCCCAATGACGATCACGTGATCAAGGCATGTCTAGACTTGTTCTGGGTTGTACAGTTCTGCCATACGGAGGATGGGTACTAGTATTTCAAATAAATAAATTAATTAATTAATTTTAATTAATTACCTGTAAAATGGCGGTGTTTTTAGACGGCGCAAGGGAGCAAACGAGGCGGTGGGGACGTCACGGGGAGAAAAAACCCTCACATTACCCTTCGGCCACCGCGCAATCCATATAATAATAATAAACATAATCTATAGGTGTTGTACCATGTTAATAGGATCAGTCTAGCATCTGTACCACCCTAGGGTCGAGTGTTTATTGTCCCGTGTATCTCCGCAAGAAAACAACAAAGAAAATGGCGGTTCCAGGATGGTGCGGGGACGCCCTTTCCCCATCACGGCGTCGACCGTAGCGCCATCTGCACACATTGACGCAAGGGAGACAACTCGTGTGGCCCAAGGATGTGGAAATAGCCGTGTTGGAGCTAGGGGAGCCCCTAGTGGACCGATGGGATCGAGTGAGGTATCAATGTGAAGCCTAGGTGAAGGGGCATGTAATGGGGTGGGTGTGGGGTTGAACTAGCGTTATTCTGCGCATGCGCGGTGGCCGAAGGGTATGAAAATAGCCGTTTTGGAGCTAGCGAAGCCAATAATAGTCCAATGGGATCGAGTGAGGTATCAAAGTGAAGCTTATGTGGAGGGGCATCTGACTGGACTAGCGGCTTGGGCGTTGTCACCATTCTGCGCATGCGCGGTGGCCCAAGGGTATGGAAATAGCCGTGTTGGGAGCTAGCGAAGCCAATAATGGTGCAATGGGATCGAGTGAGGTATCAAAGTGAAGCTTAGGTGAAGGGGCATCTGATGGGGTGGGTGTGGGGTTGAAATAGCGCCATTCTGCGCATGCGCGGTGGCCGAAGGGTATGGAAATAGCCGTGTTGGGAGCTAGCGAAGCCAATAATGGTCCAATGGGGTCGAGTGAGGTATCAAAGTGAAGCCTAGGTGAAGGGGCATCTGACTGGACTAGTGGGTGTGAACTAGCGTCATTCTGCGCATGCGCATAGACGTTTTGGGGATGTAGGGAGTTACTCATGATCCAATGGGGTCGAGTGAGGTATCAAAGTGAAGCTTAGATGAAGGGGCATCTGATGGGTTGGGTGTGCGGTAGGAATATCATTCTGCGCATGCGCAGACACAATGCGGAGCTCTCGTCCAATCAGAAGCGAGTATTTCAAATTCGTCACAGAGCTGTCAGCCAATCAGAAGCGAGTATTTTGACCCGGTGCATTATGGGCCATATCCAAGATGGCGGCACGTATGTTCAAGATGGCGGCACATCCGGTGTCGAAAACTGGCCATTTCGTCGGGATGTGGTCACCTAGTGTCGAAAACTGGACCTTGTATGGGTCCTGCTAGACGTTTTGGAGCTAGGGGAGCCCCTAATGGGCCGATGGAGTTGTATGAGGTATCAAAGTGAAGTATATTTCAAGCATGGGTGGGTGCATGTAAAATTTTTCCTGAAAAATACGGAACACGGACTTTATCCTAAATTACGCGAAAATGCCTATATGGGGTATGGGGAGTATAGGACCATCCTGGGAAACCTACTTCTCGACATTTGCGGTATAGGTTGTGAGGTCTCGTTTTCTTAGTCTCGTCATGTAGAACATGATAGGAAGTGTCGCGAAGCGAATCGTTGAAATTTTTGAAAAAGTACGATATAGCCCCATATAGGCCCATACTGGGGTATAGGATCAATGTTTGTCCCCCTGGGAAACGTACTTCTATACATTTGCGGTAGGGTTGTGGGGTCTCGTTTTACTCGTCTCGTCATGTAGAACATGATAGGAAGTGTCCCCGTGCGAATCGGTGAAATTTTTGAAAAAGTACGATATAGCCCCATATAGACATATATATATAAATATATATTCCCATACTGGGGTATAGGACCGATGTTTGTCCTCCTGGGAAACGTACTTCTATACATTTGCGGTAGGGTTGTGGGGTCTCGTTTTACTCGTCTCGACATTTAGAACACGATGGGTATAGTAGGGTCCAGGATTGCATTTCCGTGACCATTCTCTGGCTAAGATGTTTTGACGGTTGATTTGACTTCTATGGACCTTTTATAAAAAAATTAACCCCCAGGTCCCTCCCAAAAATCCCGGGATTTTTTGCCAGAGGGCAAAATCCAAGATGGCCGCTGGCGCCATTTTGAAAAATTAACTTTTGAACCAGAGCATCTAGAATCATGTATGAAGACACTTTTTCGGGTGAGTCGACCACGAGGATTCCGATTCTGACATCAGTTTGACGTTATGTCATCATTTTGTCCGAGAAATCCAAGATGGCCGCCATCCGGTAGAGAGAAAACGTAACTTTTGAACGGCAGCACCTAGGATCATGAATGAGCACATTATTTCAGCTAAATCGATGCGCTGATGCATTTTATGAAGGTGACAGATTGATTTAAAGTCAAGGTCACGTGGTAGGGTCAAGGTCATTCAAAGGTCATTCTTCATATAATGGGCACGTAATTGAGGTCCTGGACCCAACTAGTATAAAGGGAGCGGGAACTGGCCATTTTATTTAGACAAATGACAACATAACACAAAACAGATTTAGAAGTCACCAATTGTACTTTCATGTTATACTACACATTGGTAGGACACTGTAACTGATGAGTCAATATGACATTGAGAGACATAATCAGTCCGATTCAGAGCATTCTGCCTCACTAGATTCTGAATCATCAGATTCCGATGAATCCCCCCTCATCTGTACATCATAATGTCCCTCATCTTCATCATACTCCTTCTCGCTTTCATCTTCCTCGTTCTCTTTAGCTGGCCGTGATACAGGTAGATGCGTCGGTAGAGCAGTTCGCGTGTGACGGACAGGGCGACAGCGACCACCAACCAGCTCCCAGCCATGTCCGAGTGGCGAGGGATGCTGCTTCAGGGAGGGGTGGCGCACTAGGTACGCCAAGTAGTTGGCGCGGTGGCAGTGTTGGCGTAGGCTATCTGCGTCTGGAGGGAGACGGACGAATGATTTCTTTTTCATTCTCTTCCACTTTGCGGCACGGGCCTCAGCCATGGTGGTACTCTTGTTGTCACCGTAGATGACCTGTCGTGTGAACTCGAAGAGCTCCTCTACCACCTCCTCCTCAAGGTTCAGGCTATCTCCACACCGCGAGAGCTGCCGTCGTGCCACAGGGCTATTCGCCACCTGGTTATACACCGACATCTTACCCTTGCCGTAGAAGCCGGAGTTGGCATCACAGCCTGTCATACAGTGCAGCTGCACAATACAGTGTGCCATCTCGTCAGGCACCAGCTCACGGCAGAAGACGGTCTCCTGCTTTCTCTTGATACAGAGCATACCGGGCAGCTGCTGCGAAATGACCGCTGCCGCGACATAGGCATCGGTATCAGCCGCATCAATGACAACAGGGCCACTGTAGCCTGACTCGCGCAGAACTGCATAAGCGGAGAAGAGGACAGTGTCAGCCTCAGACTGATCAAAGCTGTAGTTCTGCATCGGTTGCTGGGTTGACAAGTTGGTGCAGTGGGAGCCAACAGAGTAGACAATTTCTGCATCAACACTTTGAGCAAGGTCGGTCAGGTAGATGCGTATTAGTTTTTGCAGCCGCCCCTTGTTGCTGACGCTACACAGCAGTGTTTTGAACGCTCTAGCAGAGGGGAAGGGGTCGCCCAATTTCATGTAGGTGTTGGGGACATGTGCCTTACCCTGTACCCGCAGGTCTCGCTCATCATCCTTAGTCGAGTATGCTGCGTCGTACGGGTCGTTCACACAGATGATACGGTCAGCATTACCATGGCGGGCAAGGATGATGGATGACACCTTGTGGACGTAGTCTGACCACTTGTATGGGGTGCCATCTTGCGTCTGCATGATCTGGAGGATGGCAACTCCATCAGCAGAAGATCGGCAGACGCAAGATGGCACCCCATACAAGTGGTCAGACTACGTCCACAAGGTGTCATCCATCATCCTTGCC
>JAVTVY010046253.1:0-21438 GCA_036873755.1 Hanleya hanleyi | reverse complement strand
TATCGCTGACCAGTATTCTTAATCCATAATATTCGTTATAGAGTCGTCATCTAAAAAATGATGTATCTCAGTCACGCTTTGATTGTGACTGTTCATATGAGTACCATGATGATCTTGAAGTACATGGGTTCATACGGCCCCTAGCCCCGGGTTAAGCGAAATTAGACACAAGTTACGAAACGTAGCGCCATAGATCTTGCACGCTACGTTCGTCTTTTGCTATCAGCATGCGATATGTATCGCCAAATTTGAGAAACTTGAGTGGAGGCGCTTGGTAGAATAGCCCTGTTTTATAAGTTTCTGCAACAGTGTTTTGTGACGTTGATTAAAATCATCACATTTAACACAGGATCTAGCAAATGCTACTAAGCGAGATATGTATACGCCATATGCAGGTCCCACTGGAATATTATTATCCAGAAAGGGATAGTTTACGATGTCGAAATTGTAATCATCTCTTTTGTCATAAAGTCGACGAGAGAGAATGCCCGTTTCATTTTTATAGAGATAGAGATCTAAATAAGATGTGCCTGTAGGGCTATCTGTAGTTTCCTTCAAATCCAGTGAAGGTGGATATATATCCTTCACTGCGTCATTTATATAGCGATTATCCACAGCGAGAAGATCGTCTATATAGCGTTTGGTGAATGAGACTGCATATATACTCTGTAAGGGTATTGTAAATTGATGCGAATGCATTGGTGACTAGCACAACAGAAACAGCTGTCCGATAAATGACATACCCAGACTTGTATTGAGCGGTTAATTAAAGGCAATTATGCTTCGCCGAACATGATAAAATAGCAATTATACTGCGAGAGATCATTACCAATGCACACTGTATATATACTCTGTAAGGGTATTGTAAATCGATGCAGGTGCATTGGTGACCATCACAATATAGCTGTTAGATAAATGACATGTCCAAACTTGCATAGAGCGGACAATAGGAGCAATTATCGCTTCATCAAACACGATACAATGACCAGTATACTGCGGGTGATCATTAACAATGGACACTGTATATGCACTCTATAAGGGTATTCTAAATCGATGCAATGGTCAGCAACACAATGCACTGCCTGGTGCATAGAGGTGATTATCGTTGTGGTGAATATAGTAAATCAACATTGGTGCCAATCTCCCATATAATTATCAATACAATGGATGAAAAGAAATCAAGAAAGAATTGGTACTCGGGTAATTCTTATTATCTTATTATCAGTACACTGGCGTCCTTGGCGCAATTACATGATAATTATCTCGGTGACCATCAATTATCCCCCTATTTTTTCGCCAGTCTTCATTACTCATAATTATTCATCATGGACCATAATTACTCTTAATTATTCATTAATCAACCTAATTACAATTCGACACGTCTGCCTTTCCTTTGACACGTCTACCTCATTCAAAATTATCGATAATTGCACTCAATTATCCCTAGTTATCACCTAATAGCAATCCAGTATCCTTAATTACCCCTAATTACCGCCTAATTATCCTTAATTGCCCCCTTTTAGGTGGTACCCCCTGTTGAAAGTGATGTCATCGCTGGATGTGACGTATGCAGATCCATCCAATCCACCAATCCTTAGGATCCACTGTTGGTGAACTCTCTTTTTAACCTCTACTCTCACAGCTAATTAAGCAATATGAGTAACAGCATGATATTGATATGTTACGTATATCCGAAACCCGGATGAAACATTTCAAGGATAAAAAGCACTGAATGGCTATCATTCAAAGCCAGACTACAAGATACAACAGGCACGGCAGAAGCATTTTTCTGTTGATCTAAATCCTGATGACAGTGGTATATGAAGTGGGAATTCCTTATCATTGATGCTGAGGCTGATGACGTCAAGTGGATCACGCGAAGCTGACGTCACTTCCGGATCAAAGGTCACTTTCAGTCACATCACTTCTGGGTCAAAGGTCATTTCTGGGTCAAAGATTACTTCCGGCCCAGTAAGTGTTATCTACCCCTAAAGAAGACTGTACGCTGCAGTTATTTCAATGTTAAACCTAATGGGCAACCCATGTATTGACATTTGCGGTATGGGGTGTGGCCCCTTGTTTTCTTTGTCTTGCGATGTAGCACATGATGGAAGGGGTCTCAAGGCCATGGGTTGACTTTCGCTGAAAAAATAATGTGCATATGCGCAATGGGCAAGTAGCGCTGGGGTGGACGTTACTGGGTCGAGATGGACCACTATTGGTCTGGTTGGGTCGTGTGAGGTGTTATAGTGAAGCACTTGTGGGGGACCATCTGACTGGATGGGTATGGAGTGGAAGTAGGGCTATGGTGCACATGCGCAGATAGTGAATTTTGGGAAAAGTGCATCAGAATGGACGTTTTGGATTCGTGGTGGACCAATAGTGGGCGTACTCGGTCGTGCGAGGTGTCATAGTGAAGCACTCACGGGGAGCATCCGACAGGGTGGGTGTGAAATGGAAGTTATGTAATGTCGAGCATTGAAAGGGACGTTTTGGGGTTGAGGTGGACCCATATTGGTCTGAAAGGTCATATTGGTCGTGTGAGGTATCAGTTTGAAGTGCTCGTGTCCATCTGAATTGACTAGTGTGTAGTGAAAGTGGGGTTATGGTGCACATGTTACCCGACTCTCAGTACCCCCCTAAGGTACAGTGTTGAACCTATATTAGGCTTCAGCTCTAACTACTGCTACATGTACATGTACATTGTTTTAGTTGCAATAAATCTATCATGTCATCAGTACATGTAGTTTTGATCACCTTCTTCCACATAAATGACATTGGATACAAATGTCTTGCATTTAGTTGATAACATCATGACAATAATTATATCTTGTATTATTTATCACACACATCATTCACATAGACACTTTCTTCCTCCGGTTGTGGCGCTATAGTCACCTCAATCTGATTAAAATTAAATCCTATCTGCTCCCCCATTTGGATATGTCGTTTGAAGGATCTAACAGGCTTGCAGTACCGGTAACTCGAGTGTCAACCAATCCTGGGAACGCTTTATAGTGCATTGAAGGGAACATTAATGATAGAGAATTTTTGGTTGGCTCAGTCGATTTAGACGCCGGGCTGGCAGGGCGTCTTTTCATGTTGCTGCGGTCCCGACATTGTGGCACCATAATACGAGGTAGATATATGGACTGGTCTTCGGTGTAAACATAGGGATAAACAGACACGGTGACCCTATCTCCAGATACAACCATGATGACATAATGCTATTAAACATTAATGGTATGGGCGCTCAGACCACCAAATTCAATTGAAATACATGTACGTAAGGTGTATAGCGACATGTACGATTGGGCAAAACTGGAATTGTCCAGAAGCTTTTTGTTGAATAACAAATATGATACTTGCTATCGTGCACAGCAGCAGCAATGTTTGATCACCCTAGATGTTATGTTATGGTGGAGCCATGATGGTGTATGTGTAAAACAAATTATCCAATAATCCAGCAATGAAGTTCAACAACTTGCAGGTTGATATTACAAAATTGGCTACAGATAAAAATTTTGCTCAGTAACTCATGTCGATTTATATTTGAACAAATAATCTCCATCGATGTATCTTTTGATGAATCAAATAAAACATGTTTTTGTTTTAATTATTTATACCAACATGTAGCATTTTGAAGAATCCCATCCCTCATTACCTGCAGCCGTCAGTAATGCTAATGCTAGTCAAACAAGGAGACAATTCTCCCAAAATAAGCTTGCATGTTTGCTCAGCAAGTCACCTTAAAAATCAAACATTTATAAACAATGTTTCTATTTATAACCAAACCAAACCTGCTTTGCTATATGCCTTAATTCCGCCAGGAATATCCCATACAAACGTTAAAACGGAAGTTTAAAACAAAAGTTATCTCCCCCTGGGGAGTTACCTCCCTAGGGAGTTATCTCCCTTTGGGGAACTCTCTCATCTCAGCCGGGATATATAAGCCAGCTCCCAGTATACACTTCCTCTTTTCTCATTGATATAACCGAGACCTGTGGTGTACAAGGCCGCGGAGTGAGGGGAAGGATGGGAGGGCCATCAGAGCAAAGCAGGTTTGGTTTGGTTATAAATAGAAACATTGTTTATAAATGTTTAATATTTATTTCCCAAACCTACACCTGCATTGCTATATGCCTCACTACCAACATATGGAGGTGGGAACCTCGGCCTTGTTGTAGTTGTTCAATGGCAAGCTGTATATCCGCTGAGAAGATCACCAACAAGACACAATAAACTCAACAAGAAAACTCTGGTCTGAAACACAGGAGGTAGTCAAGGAGTAAGAAAGTCGCTACTTATCTTTTTGAATGTCTTCATCCATGTAGCTGTGTTCTTGGATGTGGAGCACACTCTTACCAACCCGCAGGGACCCAGGCCTGAAGCACTATGAGGTATGCTAAAGTAAGCGATGTACGAATCGGCAGGGCATTAGAGCGCCTACGTAGCGAACATGGTGTCCAACTCTGTGATCGTGGCTGTGGTCGACACTCTTACCAACCCGCAGGGACCCAGGCCTGAAGCAACTATGAGGTATGCTAAAGTAAGCAATGAACGAATCGGCAGGGCATTAGAGCGCCTACGTAGCGAACACGGTGACCAGCTTACAACCACTCTCAGTCCACAAACCGACTAACGTCAACTCACTGCACTTTAGTCCTGTCGTTGACACTGGTCTGTTGAGAGTTGACAGCGGAAGTACTGAGTCTACTCTACGTCTTCGTCAACCCTTTCTGTACTTTAGCTGTAGCTGACACTGGAAACCTGAAACAAAACATATTACTTACAACAGTGTCAGTTCTTTGCATGTTGAACTTGTGAGTTGACCGCAGGTGACTCAGCTGAGATGATCTAGAATCAGGTCATAGCTTCAACCTGAAATGACAAGCAAATCTGCAGTAAAAGCAAAGATTAAAACTCACCATAGTGTCAAGCCTTGATTGATGACTTGAGAGTCGGAGGCTGGTAAGCTGACCTATACTTCTTTCTTAGGTGATCATGTAGACTGTGGACTGATGATATGACCGAGAGAATGAGATGAGATGATACAGCAAGCTGGCTGACTTGCTGCGATGATGAAAAACTGCCCCCCCCCCCCTGTTTTGCAAATTACTTGACCACGTGCTGGGCAGCCACCAGCGGCCCAAGCGTGGTCACCCTATCTGATTGTACTGACATATCTCTCAGATAGAAATTGGTGAACGTGGAGTTTGTTGTCCAAGCACAGGACTGGACAATGTCATGGAGGGACAAGTTCTTCCATAAAGGCCATGACGTAGCGATGGCACGAATTTCATGAGAAGACGCAGTAGACAGTAGTGGGGGAGCGTCAATGGCCAATTGATATGACCACTTTATGGTCTTCTTCAACCATGAAGCAATGGTATTCTTAGTAATGTCACGCACCGCAGACGGATGAAGCGATAAGAATAATAGACGATGAGAGCCCCGACCAGGATCGGTACGAGTGAGATAGTGGCGTATGGCTCGAACAGGGCATAACAAAAGGTCGTCTTCAAGACCATGCATGAAGTCTGATAACGCAGGAATGGAGTACAAACGTTGAGCACACGGACCTAGGCGAACAGACTCATTTTTGGCTATGAACTCGGGAATGGGTCGAAATGAAATGCGAGACCAATCCGCCGTCCAGGTCATAGATGATCTCTCAAGAGCATGAAGTTCAGACACTCTAGAGGCCAAAGCAAAAGCCGCTAGAAAAGCAGTCTTGTAGGCAACAGCTTTTATAGAAGCGGACTGTAAGGGTTCAAAGGGCGGACGAATCAAAGCACACAGAACCACACCAATATCCCATTTCGGCAACAGCTGGCGAGCACGGCGAGACTGTAACGCGAAGGCCCGAATAAGGGCAGAGATATTGTCGTTTAGACTAATGTCGATGCCGGCAGAAAGACGTAAAACCCTAGCCAAAGCAGAACGATACCCTTCAATGGTGCTGGTTTGAAACTTCTTATCACGATGAAGGTGAAGGAGGAAGTCAGCTACGAGGGAAACAGAGGCAGAGTCGGGATCGGCATCACGTTCTCGGCACCAGGAGACGAAATAAGCCCATTTCGATTGATAGAGCTGCGATGTAGAAGCTCGGTTGGCTGAAACCATCGTCTGTGCAACTTCAGCTGAAAATCCTTGGACAGAGAGTGCACCCTGGATAGTCTGCAAACGTGTAAGTTGAGCCAGCGGGGATTGTGATGAAAAATCCCGTGAGGCTGACACAACAGACTGGGCCAAACTGGAAGACGACGTGGCGGAGCCGTGAGGAGTGGAAGCAGCAGCGGAAACCACTGACGACGAGGCCACCACGGAACCACAAGCAGGACGACGCAGTCGTGTTGGGCAATCTTTTGGAGAACTTCCAGAATGAGGGCCATCGGTGGGAAGGCATAAGCCAGAAAGTTGTCCCAGTTGATCGAAAGAGCGTCGATGGCGAAGGCTTGAGAGTCCAGAATCGGACTGACGAAGAGGGCCAGCTGCGCGTTGTTCCTCGTCGCAAACAGGTCGATCAATGGGGGATCCCAAATGGTGCAGATCTGACGAAACACCTCCGGATGAAGTTGCCATTCTGTCTGAAGGACGGTGTCGGGACGAGACAAACGGTCCGCTAAGACATTGAGCCGACCTGGAACATGGCGAGCATTGAGATGACAATGATGAATGAGAGCCCAGTCGAAAAGATCCCATACCAGTCGAAACGTTGAGTAGGATCGGGTGGTACCCATCTTGTTGATGTGGGCAATGACCGTGGAGTTGTCCGTAGCTATGAGGAGGGACGAATTCATGAGACGGCAGCTCCAATGTTGAACTGCAAGGATGACTGCCTTCATCTCCAGAAGGTTGATGTGAAGTCTGGCATCCAAAGTCGACCATCTGCCGGAGACCTCCAGGTCGTCCAGATGGGCTCCCCAACCGGTCTCGGAAGCATCGGTGTACAGATGGTGATCCGGAGAGGGAAACCGGAACCGAACTTCCTGCATGACGTTGTGACGGGACTGCCACCAAATCAGCTGTGGACGTAGAGACGTCAATACCGGAACAGCAGGATTGAGAGACGAACTCTGAAGATAAGGCGACAGATGGTACTGCAGAGGCCGAACTTGGAGGCGACCGAAATGAGTAAGATCCTGTGTAGAAGTGAGTAAACCAAGAAGGCTTTGCCACTGTTGACATGTCTGATAGGCTGATGACAAAAACCTTTGAATCAGCATCTGAATTTTGGTCCAACGATCCTCTGGAGGGCGTACCAGTTGTAGACGAGTATCGAACACCGCCCCGATGTAACGGCGAATTTGCGCAGGAACCAACTCTGACTTCAGAGGATGCGGAATGAAGCCGAGATGACGTAAAACCAGCAGTGTGAAGCGGACCTGCGCGTTGAGACTGTCCTTGTCTGCAGCCCACATGAGAATATCGTCTATATAAATCTCGATGGAAATGCCACGAAGATGAAGGAACGCCATGACTGGTGAGGTGATACGGGTGAATAGCCAAGGAGCGACGTTGACTCCGAACGGAAGGACTTGCCACTCGTATCGCCGGCCGTTGATGACGAAACGAAGGAAACGCCGATGACGAGGATGAATAGGAATGTGGAGGTAGGCGTCCTGTAGATCGATTGAGGCCAGCCAATCCAGATGATTTAGGCGGGCCCGAATCGATGATACCGACGCCATCTTGAAATGAGGAGGAGCTACTAGATGAAACTTGTTCAACACTTTGAGGTCTATAACCATCCTCATCTGGTCCGAGTCTCTTTTCGGCACCAGGAACACGTGGCTGTAAAATCCAACGCTGTCTTCTTCTTGTGGTAGCTCCCTGACAGCACCTTTGGTAATGAGAGTGTTGACAGAGGCCAGAAGCATCTCCACATGTCCTGCGGGAACTGGCAGACGGGAGGGACGAGGCCGAGATATAAGTCTGGGTCGGGACTGAAAATCGAACAGGAACCCCTCCTTCAAGGTCCTTTTAATCCAGACGTCGTCCGTTATAAGCCGCCAATTCCCGCAGAACTGTAGCAGACGTCCGCCCACGACCGGATGGCTGTACGGAAGAAAAGCGAGAAGTCGAAAGTCTTTGACGTGATTGGCTACGGAAGTCGGATAGTCATTTGTTGGACGCCCCACCACGTCTGGAACCTGATTTCCCACGAGTGGAACGGCGGCCACGCCCTCTTTTGGGAGGTTTGTCGAAGCCACGAAAATCACTCTGAGGAAACTCCTCCCGCTGGGTGGGTTTGGAAATACGACCCCGTGAAGATCTCCGATTCCCAGAAAAAGGAGGACGCCGAGCCACAGCAGAAATCAAACGAGAAATCCGTTCTTCACGAATAGCGGGCATGACAGATTCAATAGCATTGTTGAAAACCCACTTAGAAGAAAACGGCTGACGACGCAGTTGGTCCTTAACAAAGTATGGAACGTCAGACTTGACTCCTTTCAGCAACGAAGAACGCTGCGCATTAAGAAGAGACACATAAGAAAAGGCACCTGCCTCAATGACGTGACGATTACCTCTGATGAGAGTGTCCATGAAGGTACGCAAATACGCCACGCGACCAGGAGACAAAGAAGCCGAACCATCACTCAAACGTAACGCAGGATCCAAAGAAATCCGAGATGACGCCAGCAGAAACCAATCCGCAAAGGATGTAGTGCGTTGAATAGATAGCAACATATCCATAATGCTAGAGAAAACGTTGGTTGGAACCGAAATATTAAACATTTATAAACAATGTTTCTATTTGTTACCAAATCAAACCTGCTTCAATTCATGCCATTAATCTCCGTCAGGAAGATGATACAACCGTAGAAAACGGAAGTTAAAACTAAAAGTTATCTCCCCTAGAGGAGAGTTGTCCGCCCCTAGGGGAGCTCTCCCATTCATCCCAGTGGAGTTACTATAAAGGCTCTGCTCAAATCATTCTAGTCCTCTTTCTCATTGTAATAACCGAGACCTGTAGTGTGCAAGGCCGCGGCATGAGGGGAAGGAAGGGAGGGGCAATCAAATTGAAGCAGGTTTGATTTGGTAACAAATAGAAACATTGTTTATAAATGTTTAATATTTGATTCCCAAATCGTAAACCTGCTTTAATTCATGCCACAGTACCAACATATGGAGGTGGGAACCTCGGACTTGTCGTAACTCCCATAGCAGGCTAAGTAATCGCTGGGATGACACAGACATGGGTATGAACATGAGACATTAATACTCAACAAGTTGAACCCTGGTCAGAGACGTAAAAGGGTAATTCATGGAGTTGATACAGTAGTACTTATCTTGAGTGTCTCCATCCATGTAGCTGTGCTCGTGGTGTGGTACACATTTCCACCAAGTTGAAAGGAAACCCCGGGCTCCATAGGCTACAAGAAGGTCCCCTTGGTAGGCACTGTATGTCGTGGGGGGGGGGAATCAGCCGCAAGCCCGTGCATACAGGGAGATCCTTGGTCAGACCATTAAGAACGGGGAGAGCGTATAACTGCCCGAAGCTTAGAGGGTTGCCAAGTCCACACCACTCTCAGTCCACAAACGTCAACTCTCCATACTTGGTTGTTGAACTTGAACCGGTCTAGTAGGATGCGTTGGAGTTGACCGTGTTTGCTCCCCGAGTCAATACTACGCAATCGTCAACTCTCTGTACTGTATTCGTTGTTGCTGACACTAGCAACCTGAAACAGAAACATTAATACTCACAAAGTGTCAGTTCTTTGTCTTGTGAGTTGAGCGTAGGTGACCCAGCTGAGATCATCTAGAAGGAAGTCAGTTTCAACCTGAAATGACACAAGCATATCCGCAGTTAAGGTAAAGCTTAAAACTCACCATAGTGTCAGGCCTTTTATATTGATGAAATGAGCATCCCTGGCCGGCCATCTGACTTATTTCTTCCTTCTAGGTGATCATTATGTGGACATATGTTATGAATGAGAGATGAGATGAGATGATACAGCAAGTTGTCTGATTTGCTGCGATGATCCAAAATGCCGCCCCCCCCCCTTTTTGAAATTTTACTTGACCACGTGTTGGGCGGCTACCAGCGGCCCAAGCGTGGTCACACTATCTGATTGCACTGACATATCTCTCAGATAGAAATTGGTGAACGTGGAGTTCGCCGTCCAGGCACAAGACTGGACAATGTCATGGAGGGACAAGTTCTTCCAAAAGGCCATGACGTAGCGATGGCACGAATCTCATGAGAAGAAGCGGTAGACAACAGAGGGGGAGCGTCAATGGCCAATTGATAAGACCATTTAATGGTCTTCTTCAACCATGCGGCAATGGTATTTTTAGTAATGTCACGCCTTGCAGACGGGCGAAGAGACAGAAATAACAGGCGCCGAGAGCCGCGAGCGGAATCGGTACGAGTGAGATAGTGGCGAATGTCTCGAACAGGGCATAACAGAAGGTCGTCCTCGAGGCCATGCACGAAGTCTGACAACGCAGGAATGGAGTACGAACGTTGAGCGCACGGACCTGAACGAACACTCATTTTTGGCGATAAACTCCGGAATGGGCCGAAAGGAAATGCAAGACCAATCCGCCGTCCAGGTCATAGAAGATCTTTCAAGAGCATGAAGTTCAGACACTCTAGACGCCAAAGCAAACGCCGCCAAAAAGGCAGTCTTGTAAGACACAGCTTTTATAGAGGCGGACTCTAAGGGTTCAAAGGGCGGACGAATCAGAGCACACAGAACCACACCGATATCCCATTTCGGTAACAGTTGGCGAGTACGGCGAGACTGTAACGCGAAGGCGCGAATGAGCGCAGAGATATTATCGTTTAGGCTAATGTCGGTACCGGAGGTAAGACGTAACACCCTAGCCAAAGCAGATCGATACCCTTCAATGGTGCTGATTTGAAACTTCTTATCACGGTGAAGGTGAAGGAGGAAGTCAGTCTGCAACAGAGGCAGAGTCGGGATCGGCATCATGTTCTCGGCACCAGGAGGCGAAATAGGCCCATTTTGCCTGATAGAGCTGCGATATGGAAGAACGATTGGCTGAAACCATCGTCCGTGCAACCTCTGCTGAAAATCCTTGGACTGAGAGTGCATTCTGGATAGTCTGCAGACGTGTAGGTTGAGCCACCGTGGGTTGTGATGGAGGATCCCGTGCGGTTGACATAACAGGCTGGGCCAAACTGGGAGACAACGTGGCGGGGCAGTAAGAAGCGGGACCAGAATCGGGAACCACTGACGACGAGGCCACCACGGCACTATGAGCAGAATGATGCAGTCGTGTCGAGAAATCTTTTGAAGAACTTCCAGAATCAGGGCCATTGGTGGGTAGGCATAAGCTAGGAAGTTGTCCCAGTTGATAGACAGAGCGTCGATGGCGAAGGCTTGAGAGTCCAGAATCGGACTGACGAAAAGGGCTAACTGGGCGTTGTTCCTCGTCGCAAACAGATCGATCAAGGGTGACTCCCAGACGCTGCAGATCTGCCGGAACACCTCCGGATGAAGTTGCCACTCGGTCTGAAGAACGGTGTCTGGACGAGACAGGCTGTCCGCTAAGACATTGAGCCGACCCGGAACATGGCGAGCATGGAGATGACAATGATGAATGAGAGCCCAGTCGTACAGATCCCACACCAGACGAAACGTTGATAGCGATCGGGTGGTACCCATCTTGTTGATGTGGGCAATGACCGTGGAGTTGTCCGTCGCGATGAGAAGAGACGAATTCGTGAGACGTTGACTCCAATGTTGAACCGCTAGGATGACTGCCTTCATCTCCAGAAGGTTGATGTGAAGTCTGGCATCCAACGTTGACCATCTGCCGGACACTTCCAAGTCGTCCAGATGGGCTCCCCAGCCGGTCTCCGAAGCATCGGTGTAAAGATGGTGAACCGGAACCGGAAAACGGAATGGTACTCCCTGCATGACGTTGTGGCGAGACTGCCACCAAATCAGATGTGGATGTAGAGACGTCAATACCGGCACCGCAGGGTTGAGGGAAGATGTCTGTAGGTAAGGAGACAGATGATACTGTAGAGGCCGAACCTGGAGGCGGCTGTAATGAGTAAGGCCCTGTGTGGAAGTAAGCAAACCCACCAGACTTTGCCACTGCTGACGTGTCTGTGACGTTGATGACAAAAACTTTAGAATCAGCAGCTGAATCTTGTTCCAACGATCCTCTGGAGGGTACACCAGTTGTAGATGAGTATCGAACACCGCTCCGATGTAACGGCGAACTTGCGCCGGGACTAACTCCGACTTTAGAGGATGAGGGATGAAACCGAGGTGACGTAAAACAAGCAGTGTGAACCGGACCTGCGCGTTGAGACGGGACTCGTCCGCAGCCCACAGGAGTATGTCGTCGATATAAACCTCGATTTGAATACCTCGCAGGTGTAGAAAGGTCATGACTGGTGCGGTGATACGGGTAAATAACCAAGGGGCGATGTTGACTCCGAAGGGAAGGACCTGCCATTCGAAGCGACGACCGTTGATCAAGAAGCGCAGGTAACGGCGATGACGTGGATGAATTGGAATATGAAGATACGCGTCCTGAAGATCGACTGAGGCCAACCAATCCCGGTGATGTACGCGGGCCCGAATCGATGTTACAGAAGGCATCTTGAAATGAGGAGGAGTGATGAGATGAAGCTTGTTTAATACCTTGAGGTCGATCACCATCCTCTTCTGGTCCGAATCTTTCTTCGGTACCAGAAACACGTGGCTGTAAAAACCTACGCTGTCTTCGGTCCGTGGTAACTCCCTTACGGCTCCCTTGTCGATGAGCGTGGTGACCGAAGATAGAAGTGTCTGTAAGTGACCTGCGGGAACTGGCAGACGGGAAGAACGAGGCCAAGCGATGAGTTTGGGCAGCGACTGAAAATTGAATAGGAAGCCCTCCTTCAAAACTCTTATAATCCAGGCGTCGTCCGTGATGAGCCGCCAATTCTCGTAGAAAAACTGTAGACGCCCGCCCACGACCTGATGACTGAATGAGCGGAAGGCGGGTAGTTGAAAATCTTCGGCTTGAATAGGAACGGGAATCGGATAGTCATTTGTTGGAATGTCCACCTCGTTTGGAAGATCTTCCCCGGAAGGAACGGCGACCACGGCCTCGTGGGGGTTTGTCGATGCCACGAAAATTACCCCGAGGACCCCCATCCTGATGGGTGATATTGGAAGTACGACCTCGTCTCGGTCTACGATCCGCGGCGACGCCCGGACGACGAGTTACAGAAGCAATTAAGCGAGACGTCCGTTCTTCACGAACCGCGGGCATAACAGACTCAATAGCATTGTTGAAAATGAACTTGGATGACAATGGCTGATGAAGCAATTGATCCTTAACTAAATATGGAACATCAGGTTTGACCACCTTAAGTAAGGCATTCCGTTGCGCTTGGACAAGCGAAACATAAGAAAACGAACCAGCTTCGATGACTCGACGGTTAGCCTTAACGAGCGTGTCCATAAAACCACGCAAATAAGCCACGCGACCCGGAGACAAATAAGCCGACCCATTGTCTAGACGTAATGCAGGATCTAAGGCAATTCGAGAAGCAGCTAACAAAAACCAATCCGCGGTAGATGAAGCACGTTGTATTACTTGCAACATTTCCAGAATATTCTCCACAACTTTGGAAGTAACCGCTAGAGGAGCTGACCTAGATACCTTAGAAATCTGACCTGGGCAACACGTTATCATGAATGTCAAATTGATATCGAAAACGGGGCTTCTTCAACTTGTTGTCGTCCTCTAATTGACGATCAAACTTCTCTAAATTATCCTCCCAAGCTGGCGACGGAGCGCAAGAGGAACGAGATACAGACGCCGAACACGTAAACGCCAACGAAGCCGCTGTCCGACCTTTAATACGAGAAGGGGCATCATTCGAAGGAAGCGGCATATCCGGTACCAACGCTAAAAGTGCATCCATTTTATCCGAGAAATCCATCATTGACGTAAGTTCCGACTTTTTCTCTGAAGCAGCGGAATCATCAGATTCATCAGATGAACTCGATGAAACCGGAATGGGCGAACGAGTGATATGACTTCGGCGAGAGGTTGACAAATCGTGGACAACCGCATGATCAAGAAACGGAGTCTGCGACTGACGAACGTGGTGACCTAGATAAGAAGGTGAGGCCGAAAGACGTGGCAAACGGCGTGGGGGTGTAGGAGAACGTCGAGTCGAAGTACGAGAACGGCGTACCGGAGAATGGGAAGGCCGAAAAATAGTACTAGAATCACCCGGTGGACGAGAACTACGCACAGGAGAACGAGATCGTCGCACGGCGAATGAGAACGACGTACATGTGAATACAAAGGACGAGGCGGCGTAACAGAACGTCGCGGAGAAACAACACACCGAACCGGGGAACGAGAATGTGAACGGCCTTGCGGTGTACGTGAGCGTCGTGTAGAAGCATGGGACCGACGATGTGATGAATCAACATACGCAATAGCCGGAGATCGCAAGTCGGCAATTTGAACACTCAAAGGCAGGTCCGAACGACCCACCATAGAACGAGAAACGGATTTAGATAAACTGTGTTTAGATTTAACCCGCAATGGAGAAACTGACACACGACGACGTTTATTTCGTTTGGAAGTAACGGTATGGGATAAACCAATTGACAAAGGAGAAGTCGAGTTAACATGCGACCCCACTGCATTCTTTTGTCCGACGAGAACAATGGGCGGCTCAGGCAAAGTCGACCTGGGTCCAGAGGGCTTTGTTGAACTAGACAATGGAACCGGTTTGGCCGCGACTCCAGACAATGCAATACCTGTACAAGACAAACTGTCTAGGAGCTGAGATTTATCTAGCTGTACAACCGTCCCACTCGGCGGGATAATTACAGATGCCGGTGAAGCCGGACTTCTAAATCTATGACAGACATCTAATCCTATACCAACGATATCTTCGTTAGTTTTCATGTCATTTACAAGAGCAATTTCCAACAGGCGTCTGTCGACTTCCGAAAGAGACGGGTCGTCAGACGCATGCAAAAGATAAGCCAGTCGAGCCTGGGCATAATTCCTCCAACTCGACGAGTCCCATAACAAACATTCGGCGCAAGTAGACTGCCGATAACACAACTCTCTGCAAGCAAAACAAACCGTGTGGGCGTCCAAACGGGACAACACTTGCCCACACGTACTACAAGCATTAGAAATCGGAACCTCAGACATAACTAATGTAAGAATTTCCGACAAGAAAGCAACACAAGTCAATCACTGATAAAGGATACACCGGCGGTTACAACAACAACAACACAGGCTGTATAAACACTTCCTTGATGTGTACTGGTCGAGTACAACAGAGAAAAGAGGACTAGAATGATTTGAGCAGAGCCTTTATAGTAACTCCACTGGGATGAATGGGAGAGCTCCCCTAGGGGCGGACAACTCTCCTCTAGGGGAGATAACTTTTAGTTTTAACTTCCGTCTTCTACGGTTGTATCATCTTCCTGACGGAGATTAATGGCATGAATTGAAGCAGGTTTACGATTTGGGAATCAAATCGCAGCATTAGCGGGTGCTTTTGAAACTTGACTCAAATCCCGATCAAGCTTGGGTGATTTCTCCGGTAAAACATTGTCATGAAGTTGGAGAATCGGAACCTGAGGCTTCTTAAATTTATTGTCCTCTTCCAATTGACGCTCAAATAAATGAATATTAGACTCCCATGCTGGGGACGGAGCGCAGGTAAAAGGCTTCTTCCGAGACGCAGATGTAGACGTAAACGCGGCAGAAGCCGCAGTCGGACATTTAACTCGAGAATAAGAAACCTCCTTAGAAGGTGTAGGCATGTCCGGAACAAGTGCCATAAGCACTTTCATTTTGTCAGAAAAAGGCATCATAGAAGAATCCTCTGACTCATCCGACGCGGAAGAGGAATCCTGATCAACAGACAAAGACGTCGAAACCGGAGATGAAGAACGCACGGTGTGACGACGATGAGAAGTTGTTGAACTTCGATCAAAAGAATAATGAAGAAACGGAGTCTGCGCATGACGAACTTGAAGACGTCGATGGGCAGGTGACACAGACCGACGTGGTAAACTGCGTGGAGGCGTAGGAGTACGTCGAACAGAAGTACGAGAACGGCGTACCGGAGAAAGGGAAGCCCGTAAACTAGTACCAAGACGAACCGGTGAACGAGATCCACGAACCGGTGAACGAGAACGCCGAATAGGTGAAATAGAACCACGCATAGAGGCATACTCCCGATTATATGACGCAACAGGACGTCGAGGAGAATGAAGATCACGACGTACAGGCGAACGAGAACGAGAACGGCGTTGCGATGAATCAGGGCGATGAGCAGACACACGGGAATGACGACGTGACGAGTCAACATACGTCGAAAGTGGGGGCTGTAAATCCGTAATGCGAACATTCAATGACGAGTTCGAACGCCCTTCCATAGAATGAGAGGTTGTTTTCTTTTTAGATAAACCAGCAGAAGCAGATTTAAATCGTAAAGGAGAAACAGAACGACTTTTATTCCTATTGTGAACACCAGCAGGTGAAATACCAATAGACAAAGGAGTCGGAGAGCTGACACACGGAGAGATCAAATTCTTTTGTCCGTCGGGGACAATGGAGTGTTCCGACCTCCGCGACCTGGCCTTTGTCTGTCCGAACAAAGAAACCGGTTTCCCAGACAATGCCAGACCAGTGGAGGCCAGACTTTCAAGAACACACTGGCTATCTTCCTGTAGAACCCTGCCACTAAGCGGAATATTAGCAGACCCAGACGAAGGTGCCGGACTTTTCAATGTAGAAGCCAAATCCAAAACGGGACCTCCGAAATCCTCATTAATTTTGATGTCTTTTACTAAAGCAATTTCAAAAATACGTCTATCGACCTCCGATAGATCGGGCTTTTCAGAAGCCTGCAGTAGGTAAGACCTACGTGCTCGTGCATAATTTTTCCAAGTACACAAATCCCAAGATTTACATTCAGCACATGTGTTATTTCGATAGCATAAATCTTAACACGCGAAACAACGTGTGTGGGCGTCTAGACGTGTCGAAACTCGCCCACACAAACTGCAAGAATTTGAAACAATTGGGAGAGAATACTCAGACATAATGGAAAACTTTTCCGTGAATAGAGTGCAAATTTAACAACAACAACTAGCAGTATGGAACTCCCTGAAGTAACCACTGGAGGTTACAAAGGAGAAAAGAGGAAGTGTATACTGGGAGCTGGCTTATATATCCTGGCTGAGATGAGAGAGTTCCCCAAAGGGAGATAACTCCCTAGGGAGGTAACTCCCCAGGGGGAGATAACTTTTGTTTTAAACTTCCGTTTTAACGTTTGTATGGGATATTCCTGGCGGAATTAAGGCATATAGCAAAGCAGGTGTAGGTTTGGGAAATAAATTGGCATTTGTACAATATCTCCAAATATCATAAGAAATATGCATCCTTAGAGTCATGTAAAAGCAATATTTTAATAATGCCTTTTGGCGACTGGCAGCTAATAGTTTTGCGGGAACAAGTGTGATGATTTCAACAAACGCTTATTTCAACAAATTTCTTTCAACAAGCAAGTTCGCTCCGTCATTTAGCAATACACGACCTTAGTTTCAGACTGTTAAATTTGTCCTGTCTGTAGATTTCACCAAACAGTGAACAGTAATTCTTAAATGTAAACTGATTGTAGTACCATTTTCCTGTGTTCAAGAACTATTTAAACAAGAATGCTAGAGTAAAGGTTTTCACCTCAAAAAAGAAGGTTTTTTGTCAAAAAACACCATTTCAAGGTGTTGTTATTTAAAATCCCTAAGGGTGCCAGTTCAGCTGACAATAACCAATGGGGTCCCCTCTTTTCAGTCACCAATAGTCAAATAATCTTTAATGCAATCCATATATCATCTGAAAGAGAAAGCTTGCACTGTTACTTCAAGGCAAAAGCCATTTTTTAGCAAAAAAATAAAATCCTTGCAATCCCCTTTAATCACATCAATTTTTCTGGAAAACACTTAAAAAGTATAATACGAAGCTGCGCATCTGAAAACCCCTCGGCTCTGGGCGCCAGCCATTCATAATGTATTCAATTTAAAACAAGACTTCAGGAACACCAAGCAGTCAAGTAACAAATATACAGATTATGAAAAATTTTGCCATTAGAAATGGCCTCAAACGTTTCCGTCCAATCAGAGAAACCGGTATTCATTACATAAGTCTGTTGATGCATCGACGATGTATACCAAATTTTACATCGAACATTTGAAAATTATCTGAGATAGAGATCCCTAATGATTTCGTATAAATTAAAGATGGCTGCCCATCCTTCCCACCACTCAGAGAAACTGATGTGGTTATTCATTGCAAGTCTCTTGATACATAGATTCTGTATACCAAGTTTCATATAGAACACTGAAAAGATAAACATCATTAAAGATTTTGCATAAATTAAAGATGGCCACCAAGGTTTCCGCCCAAGCAAAAAAACCAGAACTGTCTATTGATACATCGATGATGTATACCAAATTTTACATTGAGCACTTGAACCGTATCAGAGATATAGATCATTAATGATTTCGCATAAATTAAAGATGGCCGCCCATCCTTCCCGCCACTCAGAGGAACCGATGTGGTTATTCATTGCAAGTCTCTTAATACATCGATGCTGGATACCAAGTTTCATATAGAACACTGAAATGGTATCAAAGATATATATCATTGAAGATTTTGCATAAATTAAAGATGGCCGCCAAGGTTCCGCCCAATCAGAAACGCCAGAACTGTCATTTATCGTAGTCTATTGATGCTTCGATGATATATACCAAATTTTACATCGAGCACTCGAACAGTATCAGAGATAGAGATCATTAATGATTTTGCATAAATTAAAGATGGCCGCCCATCCTTCCCGCCACTCAGAGGAACTGATGTGGCTATACATTGCAGATCTCTGATACATCGATGCTGTATACCAAGTTTCGTATAGAACACTTGAATGGTATCAGAGATATATATCATTGAAGATTTTGCATAAATTAAAGATGGCCGCCAAGGTTTTCACCGAATCAGGGAAACTGGTTTGGTCATTCCTTTGAAGTTTCTTGATGCA
This sequence comes from Hanleya hanleyi, assembly GCA_036873755.1. NCBI lineage: Eukaryota > Metazoa > Mollusca > Polyplacophora > Lepidopleurida > Hanleyidae > Hanleya > Hanleya hanleyi. The sequence continues at coordinate 2,372 of JAVTVY010046253.1, read as the reverse complement.
TCGATGATCTATACCAAGTTTCACACGGAACAGAGAAATGGTACCCAAGATACACAAGATTAATGATTTCGCATAAATTAAATATGGCCGCCAAAGTTTCCAACCAATCAGGTCCAGATTCAATAGGGTTCTGGGTCATGAGCATATGGATGTGCAGTGCAAGTTTGTGGTGCCTAGGGTAAGTCGTTCTAAAGATATCTTGGTAACAAGAAAGCTGTGATGGTTTCGCATAAATTAAAGATGGCCGCCAAAGTTTCTAACCAATCAGGTCCAGATTCAATAGGGTTCTGGGTCACAAGCATACGGATGTGCATTGCAAGTTTGGTGTGCCTATGGTAAGTCGTTCTGAAGATATCTTGGTAACGAGAAAGGTGTGACGGACAGACGGACAGACGGAGAGACGGACGGACGGACAGACGGACAGACGGACAGACGTACATGACGACGACAATACCTTTCGGCCAAATTTTGGCCGAGGGGTAAAAATTGGACCTATTCGGCCAATTTTCCAGAGAAATCTGTAAGAGCCATTTCAATGAAATACACTGTCTCGCCTAAATGAGACATGATTTTCATGCTCACCAAAGGGACAAAACTGAGGCCATTGACACGTTACTCATGGACGCCAGCCGGTCCGTAGGCGAACACAGCCATTGATTTGCATATGTTCGTTTGAAAGACTGACCATACCCAACAGGATGATACTATAGATATCAGCAACTGTAAACATATGAAGGATTATCATGTGATCAGAAACGGTTTGTCTTCCCGATTGTGACATTAGAGCCATTAGGGCCATTTCTATGAAACTGTGGTGCGCACCCGAGACCCAGGGCTTGGAAATGTTCTTTTTATAATGTTCTCTAAGCTAACAGAATTATTTTGTTCATATGCGATATTTCATTTTGGCACTACGTACGTAACCGCACTTCATGGGGCCAAAACCTCATTAAACCATGCCAGATCCTTTGTTTTTGAACAGGTCATTTGCGTGAGGTTTTGTGAAACACTGGTTTGAATCTTCGCAGACCCATCGCAAACCACTCCCATCACATGATTTTCATCGTAAGTGCAAGACTGTGGAAAAACTTCCTGGCATAGCTTGAGGTTAGGTGGCTATCTCTAGGCAACAACTTGCTTTTGTTGAACAATGTGACCAAGGCTATCATTTCCACCAAGGGCAGGACCTTGCAAGTACTTGATTGATACAATCATATCATAGTTAGTCATATTATTGCTATATGGCCGAAATACTGCTGAACATGACGTTAAGTCTAACTCACTCGCCCTAACTCCCTCACCCTTGCCCAAAAATATTATATTTCCTGTACTGTGATCACAGACTCTCCCCCACCTTTTGCCAGTCCTTATTGAAAATACATAAACAAAATCCAGATTTGCTTTGTTTAATCATGTTTAATTTAATCACTTGTCAGATACATTTCTGTCAGTAATTATCTATGGGGAGAATAGGACAATTCCGTGAACAGTGTGTCTGTGATGAAGTAAAAATTCTCGCAAACCCAATTAGTCAGTCTTGCACAGCAATACCTCATCTTCCTTTATGTCTGTATTCAAAGAAAAGATGTAATGATTGTTTGTTCAAAATAGGTCACCAAGTTGGATGAGTATGTTACCAATAAGCCTTTGGATTGGCAGAGCATTCATTGCTATATTTACCACTAATTTTATCAAATCAATGATGGTATTTCGCCTGCAGTAAGTGAAAGTTGTTAGATTTTTCAAAGAAAGTTCCACAAAGAAGATAATTTATTCATGACTGTATTACTGAGTAATTTGCTCCAGTTAGAATGCAAATGTATTCTTTCACTTTTCAAACCGCCGAAGCAGTAGTTCATTTAAATGCTGTGAATAAAGTTACACACATTACGATTGTGCTGTGAAGAGTGTCACGAGAGGATCATGTGAAACAAGAACCAATTTACCTTTGTTTCCCTTTCTGTTTCTGTCCTTTGTTTTTTCCCATCCTGGAGGGATTTTTCCCGATCCTGGAAGATGTTTTCCCCATCCTGGGAGGCTTCTGTTTCTGCATCTTATTCTTTCCCATCAAGCCCATCTCTTTCCTCTCCTGGTATGATGGACTGTAGAATCACAAGATCAGTTCATTTATTGAGCCATCTCTCAGGGAATATTGACCACTCAGGGAATATTGACCAGTCTTTATGGGAATACTGACCAGTCTCTCAGGGAATATTGACCAGTCTCTCAGGGAATATTGACCAGTCTCTCAGGGAATATTGACCACACTCTAAGGGAATATTGACCACACTCACTCTAAGGGAATATTGACCACACACACTCTAAGGGAATATTGACCACACACACTCTAAGGGAATATTGACCACACACAC
>JAVTVY010046252.1:0-22097 GCA_036873755.1 Hanleya hanleyi | reverse complement strand
TATATAGGGTTTATGTTACATTTTCCCTTTCCATATTTACGGGGTACGGCTTTCAGGAAGGTTTCATTTCATGCTTTCACTGGGATTCCAGATGTTAAATAATATTCCTGATGGGGCCTATCTGCGAGATTATGTATGTAGATGTATTAACGATGTCGATTTGTGAACGAAGATAATATTTTATCACTCCTGTGAATTTAAATTCACTACGCTTACGTAGTCCCATTATAAAATTATCACTATATACAGTATGGAACCCTTTGAATCACATACTGCTCAATCAAAATTTTGCAAGATATGTGCGCATGCGTACTATTGTCACTTTCATTGAAGGACGAATAGCTATAGATCTGTTTTATCCAAAAATCCCTCGCAGGCTGATTTATTAGGTACTTATTTTATAAAAATAAAGAGATGAAACACTAATTAGTATATACATTGTCTGTGGGCGTACTTTATCCTATTATGATACTCTCTTGAATATATTATATTTGAATTGGTGACTATTGGTGAAAATAATTTCAATCGAACGGAAAGATTGACTTTTAAATCTGTAAATTTGCGTAATTTTTCTTGGGATATATATGTAGGCCTATTTATAAAAAAAATGTGGATTGTTAAAGCATAGGCCTATCTTGCCCTATAGACAGTCAAATAATTTAAATGTCACCCATTAAAGTATACAAAATGTGTACATCTTTAGACCGGCTATGTTTGCTCTAGCTGGTCCGGTTTTGCCTTTTACAATTTTGCATCTTTGTGTGTTGTTTTCTATTTTTCAGGTTTTCACCTCAGTACATTGGGCGGTGTAAATGTCGGAGAAAACATCAGAAGAATGCTGGGGCAACTGGGGACCAACACGCTGTGATCCTTTTACAGCCTGAAGGGGATGAAAGGCAAAAGTTTTCTGCAGGATTTGGTCATTTACCGGGTGTTAATCAGTAAGTTTACTTTGAAGTGATTGATCAGTAACTCATCTTCGTGTATGCCCACCAGTGCCAGACCAGAGGTATAGCTTTCACAATGGTGTCATTGTTTAAACATTCTCATAACTGCCTTACATACAAGAATCATTTATATTACCGTATATTTAGTATAGTAATATGCATTTTAGTGCCCCTAAAATCTCTTTTGGTTGTTTTTTTTTCCATTGAAAACTAGTTCAGCCTGAATATGCTTGAGTTTTGATTGGTGAACATAGTTCATCAAGATTTGTATATTATATCTAGTGCATAGACCTGCAATCCATTACTGAAATAAAATTTGAATTAAATAATATAATATTCATTTTCTTTTCAATATTTCAGAAGCTTCCCATGAGGAATTTTGAAGCGGCCAAGGTGGACGACATAGAGGAAGCGATTGCAAATACACTGAAGTATGCTCCTAACAAACAAAGTGGACCAAAATATAAGACACCCGCTGGGAAGAAGAGCAATATGGCACCAAGGATCAGTTCAATGAGAACATGTTTGACCTGTCCGCATCTGATGAAGAACGTCAACGTTAAATACTCAGGGCTCCAGTGGATATATAATCCTGGAAATTCGTGAAATTCTGACTGGACTTCTGTTTGAAGCTTTATTGTTGGTCGGAGCATACTTAACATGCTTAAAGAACTGATAGGGGGAGAAGAGTGCCAGCTTCAAAATTAATTACAATAAATCACCTCTTTACCTAAGAATTGTGTTGCTTCAACTGTCATTCAGTGATACTTGTTCTATAGAGTTCGAAATTGCCTCCCCAATTTCAATACAAATTGAAGGCGGGTTAGAGGTGTAGAAGAAGAGAAAAAATCGACCATAGAGGTCCATGTCCCCCGCTAGCAGCACCAGTTATGGTGGATTACATCCACCATAACTGGCGCTGCTGCTGCGGGGGCCATGGACCTCTATGGTCGATTTTTTGGGGTCGATGATATCTCATATCATTGATAAGAGTATGATTTGAAAATGGAGATATCGCTGATGAGCTTAACATAATCTAATACAGCAGATGGCACCCATATTGGATTATGCACATCCATAAAACATAATACATGACTGTCCTCTCACTAAGGTCAAGGGACTCCCCAAGTTTGAAGTAGATCAGTTGAATCGTACTCCAGCTATTGTCCGGACAAGATCAAACTGCTTAAAATGACAGTTGGCCGATGGTGGCCATATTGGATTAAGCACGTCCTTGAAAAACAATCCTAATCCTCCTCTCAACAATGTCAAGGCACTCCCCAGGTATGAAGTAGATCGGTTGAATCGTTCTCGAGTTATTGTCCAGACACGATTCAACTGCTTACAATCCAATATGGCTGACGGCGGCCATATTAGATTACGCACATTGCTGGAAAACAATCCCAACCGTCCTCTCACCAATGTCAAAGCACACCCCAAATTTGAAGTTGATCGATTAAATCGTTCACAAGTTATTGTCCGGACCAGAAAATCTAAGATCCAACTGCTTATAATCCAATATGGCTGACGGTGGCCATATTGGATTATGCACATCGCTGAAAAAAAATCCAAACCGTCCTCTCACCGATGTCAAGTTTGAAGTAGATCAGTTGAATCGTACTCCAGTTATTGTCCGGACAAGATCAAACTGCTTAAAATCCAATGAAATCCAGTATGGCTGATGGTGGCCATATTGGATCAAGCACGTCCTTGAAAAATAATCCTAATCCTCCTCTCAACAATGTCAAGGCACTCCCCACATATGAAGTAGATCGATTGAATCGTTCTCAAGTTGTTGTCCGGACAAGATCCAACTGCTTATAATCCAATATGGCTGACGCCGGCCATATTAGATTACGCACATTGCTGAAAAACAATCACAACCGTCCTCTCACCAATGTCAAGGCACACACAAAGTTTGAAGTTGATCGGTTAAATCGCTCATGAGTTATTGTCCGGACAAGAAAATCTAAGATCGAACTGCTTATAATCCAAAATGGCTGACGGCGGCCATATTTGATTACGCACATTGCTGAAAAACAATCCCAACCGTCCTCTCACCAATGTCAAGGCACACCCCAAGTTTGAAGTTGATCGGTTAAATCGTTCACGAGTTATTGTCCGGACAAGAAAATCTAAGATCGTACTGCTTATAATCCAAAATGGCTGACGGTGGCCATATTGGATTACGCACATTGCTGAAAAACAATCCCAACCGTCCTCTGGCCAATGTCAAGGCACACCCCAAGTTTGAAGTTGATCGGTTGAATCGTTCACGAGTTATTGTCCGGACAAGAAAATCTTACGGAATTACGGAATCACGGAATTACAGAATTACGGACACCGGTGTTTCTAAGTCCCCCCCCCTACTAAGTAGTGGGGGACAATAAATCCTGGAAAGGTTTTAACCGCACAAACAGAATTTTGGAGCTAAAGTGATTAAAAGGGATTTTTTTTCTTCAGATTTATGCCTGTTGTACTTTTACGTGGGTGAGCCCAAGATACCCTTAAAGTTCCATTGTCAATGTTCTTGAAAATTTGAACAGAACGTTGTGGTAACATCTAGAAAACTCCCAAGAGATCGCGTTGCTGCAACGTTTTCCACAACGTTGTCACAACAAAAGTGTCACAACGTTATCATAACGTTAAATTCTAACGTCCAACCACAACGTTAGGGAACATCTACAAAACTCCACAAGATCACGTTGCTACAACGTTTTACCACAACGTTGCCACAACGAAAGTGTAACATTGTCACAACGTTCTGACAACGTTAAATTGTTAGCTGGGATAAACCTCTGTTTTGTGATTGATCACAGGCTCTTTGCGCCGAAATTCACTAAAAACAATCGGACCCTCAATAATGAATTACGAAAAGGAACTGGCAGTTTGGCATCGGAACCTGAAAAAAATTCCAGTTTGTTTGATTTCGGTACCGTATATAATAAACTTCGTTTTCACGCGAGTGGTGTGCTGGGATTACAGCATGCAAGAAAGTGTAGCTTTATCAGTGGCAATTTATGCATTGCACAAATGTGATAAGTTAATGGCATAGAAACACACTGATTGACACTCTCCTAATCACTCGTTTTAAATAATTTCCAAGGTACAGTAAGATGTTAGGTGACAAAAATTGAAGCATTATGTTGTACCAGTTAAATGTGTGGACACAAATATGGTTCATGCAAAAGTTTTAGGATAAATCATATGATGTAGAATACAATGATTTAACAGCAAAATTGAAGAAAAATGTTGTCCTTCATTTAAGGCGACGCGAAATTCAAACTAACAGGGGTTCGATACTGCAGGGATTCCCCTGCCAGTTATTTCATATTACACTTCTGAAATAAAATATGTTTTGTGCAAAAGCTTTAGGATAAATCATATGATGTGGATTAGAATGATTTAATAGCAAAATTGAAGAAAAATGTTGTCCTTCATTTAAGGCGACGCGAAATTCACACTAACAGGGGTTCGATACTGCAGGGATTCCCCTGCCAGTTATTTCATATTATACTTCTGAAATAAAATATGGTTTGTGCAAAAGCTTTCTGATAAATGGATGCAGCAAAATTGAAGAAAAATGTTGTCCTTCAATTAAGGCGACACGAAATTCAAACAGGGGTTCGATACTGAAGATGCATATGCATATGCGCCATCCCGAGCAAGGTCGCCGGTTATTTCCTCTTGTACTTGTGAAATAAAATAATGTCACCAACCTGTTATTTATTACTAAAATCGACCCCCGCTAGCAGCACCAGTTATGGTGGATTACATCCACCATAACTGGCGCTGCTGCTGCGGGGGCCATGGACCTCTATGGTCGATTTTTTTTGGTTGATGATATCTCATATCATTGATGAAGAGTATGATTTGAAAATGGAGATATCGCTGATGAGCTTAACATAATCTATAAGCCATAAGCGGATGGCACCCATATTGGATAATGCACATCCATAAAACATAATACCAACTGTCCTCTCACCAATGTCCATGCACTCCCCAAGTTTGAAGTAGATTGGTTGAATCGTTCTAGAGTTATTGTCCAGACAAGATCTAAATGCTGAAAATCTAAGATGACTGATGGTGGCCATCTTGGATTACACAGGTAACTGAAAAGCAATGACAACTGTCCTCTCACCGATGTCAAGCCAAACTGCAAGTTTGAAGTCGATCATTTGAATTATTCTACAGTTGTTGTCCAGACAAGATGCAACTGCTTAAAATGCAACATAATCCAATATCGCTGGTAGATGGCAGCCAAATTGGATTATGAAATCCAATATGGCTGATGGTGGCCATATTGGATTAAGCACGCCCTTGAAAAACAATCCTAATTCTCCTCTCAGCAATGTCAAGGCACTCCCCAGGTATGAACTAGATCGGTTGAATCGTTCTCGAGTTATTGTCCGGACAAGATCCAACTGTTTATAATCCAATATGGCTGACGGCAGCCATATTAGATTAAGCACATTGCTGAAAAACAATCCCAACTGTCCTCTCACCAATGTCAAGGCACACCCCAAGTTTGAAGTTGATCGGTTAAATCGTTCACGAGTTATTGTCCGGACAAGAAAATTTAAGATCCAACTGCATGCTTATAATCCAATATGGCTGATGGCGGCAATATTGGATTATGCACATTGCTGAAAAACAATCCCAACCGTCCTCTCACCGATGTCAAGGCACTCCCCAAGTTTGAAGTAGATCAGCTGAATCGTACTCCAGTTATTGTCCGGACAAGATGCTTAAAATCCAATGAAATCCAATATGGCTGATGGTGGCCATATTGGATTAAGCACGTCCTTGAAAAACAATCCTAATCCTCCTCTCAACAATGTCAAGGCACTCCCCACATATGAAGTAGATCGGTTGAATCATTCTCGAGTTATTGTCCGGAACAAGATCCAACTGCTTATAATCCAATATGGCTGACGGCGGCCATATTAGATTACGCACATTGCTGAAAAACAATCCCAACCGTCCTCTCACCAATGTCAAGGCACACTCCAAGTTTGAAGTTGATCGGTTAAATCGTTCACGAGTTATTGTCCGGACAAAAAAATCTAAGATCCAACTGCTTATAATCCAAAATGTCTGACAGTGGCCATATTGGATTATGCACATTGCTGAAAATCAATCCCAACCGTCCTCTCGCCAATGTCAAGGCACACCCAAAGTTTGAAGTTGATCGGTTAAATCGTTCACGAGTTATTGTCCGGACAAGAAAATCTTACGGAATTACGGACACCGGTGTTTCTAAGTCCCCCCCCCTACTAAGTAGCGGGGGACAATAAAAGGAAAAAAATGTAGGTGATTCAGCATGTGTGTGAAAAAGCAATGTACACTGCATCTCACACATCACATGAGGCTGAGAAGCTGTGGATAGAAAAAAGTTCAAAACTTAACATTTTGCCCCAGGGATGGGGAAATCCCCCCAAGGGTAGTGCATAGGTTGAACAAGTGTAGCATCAAGTAAGCTCCCAGAATATATGGGAATTGGGGGGTTCCATCCAATGATAATCTTGATGGCCCAGGCTTTCTTAACATGCAACCAAGGGTTCCGGATGGACATAGATAACAGTGCAAAAAGCCAAGCCATTAATAAATAATTAAAAAAAAATAATTAAAAATCTTGAAATCATCATAGCCATCTGAAAATCTAACCATTTCATCAGTCAACATTCAGGAAGCTCTCACCAAAGTTTAGTCAGGCCAGACTTGATAGATCTGCAGATATTCAGCGGACAAGAACACGTTGATAGGCATAGATAACATTGCTAAAGCTGAACCATCAATAAATAATAAAAAATATAATTAAAAATCATCTGAAAGTCTAATCATTTCTTCAGTCAACCTTCAGGTCAGATTTTTTTTTATTCTCTTGGTTTACGGATCCGCCGACCCAAAAAAAAACGGGTTTACTGAAAAAAAATATAGTGTTTGCGAGAGCCTAAGCTCTTGTAATATCGTTACGCGTATTACGGGTTTTTGACTTAGTGTTATATTTCTGCTTATGGGAATGTCAGTGACGTCATTACTTTGCGAGATCCTTAGTTCTTAAGAGGAGAACTGCCATGATAGCATTGATATTCTAAATATAATTTCCAAATGGTCCTTTTTTTTTCTCCGCCGACTCGATTTTCCCGTCATCCTAAATACTCCCCGCAAAGTGTTGTTTAATATCGCAATTCTGTGCACAAATGTATAGCTTTCTGGGCATTCCCAGTGCTTGGAGAGTGCCTTGACTTATGCGGGACATGGCGATAATGGCGGGAGCTTTTCCTTGGTTTGTCAGAGCAAAGATGAAATGATTGGAAATGTCATAGCCGAACACTGCGACAGTTTTGATGGTAACGGAGATCATGACGTCTCAAACTTCCAATTTCAGAGACGGAAGCTAAATTGAATTTTCAATGATAAACCGGTAACCTAACAGTGTTCTACGCGAATTTTTGGAAACCTGTTCAATCATCAATAGTAATATGTGATATGAATTTCATTATTCAAGACATTTTAAAAGTGGCATATACAAATTTATACAAGGTTAGTTCAGTTTTATGATTTTTAACCTCAACCCTTGGGCATAGGGATATTGTCTTTGTTAAGTACGTCTGTCCACCTGTCTAATATTAACCTGCCTGGTCTGTCCTAGCCTATGACAAGTTTAAGTAAGCTATTCTGTTTTGATTGTAGACATTTTCCCAGTGACAGTGTCATGTGAACGTTTCAGGAATATAATAAGAGAGAGATTCCGTCCAACAAATCACTTTCCATCTCGTTTTCTTGTTTTATGGGTTAACAATGCAAGCTTTTATCACTGATCAGACATTCAGCAGGCAGCTGTTCTGCATACTACATATACCGGCCATGATTTTACTTCAACATTCAAAAATCTAATTTTGTTGTGCTCATTTTTTTTTAGGGAGATTTTTTTTTCCGACCGACCGACACAAATTTTTGGGGCCTTCAATCCGTAAACCAAGAAATAAATCCGTAAACCAAGAAATAAAAAAAAACAAGCTAAGTAGCTAGCAGGTCCTCCGCCAAGTAGCCTGTTTGAGAGCATGCAGCATATACGCTTCCAATATCTCCTTAAATATAACTTGGAAAGTGGATATGTGTATGTGTAAAGAGACGTTTATCTGGAATTGTTGAGACAATTTGAGGACGTTTGGGAAGCAGTAATGGGTATTGTAACACTGGAATCTAAGTCTGTAGTTGTATATGGATTTGTGGATGGCGAGGTTTATAAATCGATGGGTGGAATAGATCAAGATATCGCATTCACAACACAGATGGGTACAATATGGGTGAGTGAAATTCAAGATGGTCAATGGCAGCCATCTTGGATTACATACTACCTCAATGAAAATCAATACCAATGGCTGTCTAACTGATGTGAAGCACCCTCTTGAGTTTGAAGTCGTGGTCAAATTGTTCTCGAGATATCACGTTCACAAGATCCGAGACGGATGGAATCGAATATGGTCAATGGCAGCCATCTTGGATTACGTACCTCAGTGAAAATCAATACCAATGGCCGTCTAATTGATGTGAAGAACATTCTCAAGTTTGAAGTCGATTGGTCGATCTGTTCTCGAGATATCGCGTTCACAAGATGTGGGATGGACAGAATCCAATATGGTCAATGGCAGCCATCTTGGATTACGTACCTCAGTGAAAACCAATACCAAATGCCGTCTAACTGATGTGAAAAACCTTCCCAAGTTTGAAGACGGTTGGTTGATTTGTTCTTGAGATATCGCGTTCACAAGATGTGGAACGTAGTGAATCCAATATGGTCAAAGGCAGCCATCTTGGATTACGTACCTCAGTGAAAATCAATACCAATGGCCGTCTAACTGATGCGAAGCACGTTCTCAAGTTTGAAGTCGATTGGTCGAACTGTTCTCGAGATATCGCGTTCACAAGATGTGGGATGGACAAAATCCAATATGGTCAATGGCAGCCATCTTGGATTACGTACCTCAGTGAAAATCAATACCAATGGCCGTCTGACTGACGTTAAGAACCTTCCCAAGTTTGAAGTCGATTGGTTGAATTGTTCTCGAGATCTCGCATTCACAAGATCTGGGACGGATGGAATCCAATATGGTTAATGGCAGCCATCTTGGATTACGTACCTCAGTGAAAATCAATACCAATGGCCGTCTGACTGATGTGAAGAACCTTCCCAAGCTTGAAGTTGATTGATGGAATTGTTCTTGAGATTTTTATCGCGTTCACAAGATGTGGGACGAACAGAATCCAATATGGTCGATGGCGGCCATCTTGGATTACTTACCTCAGTGAAAATCAATACCAATGGCCGTCTAACTGATGTGAAGCACCTTCTCAAGTTTGAAGTCGATTGGTCGAATTGTTCTTGAGATATCGCGTTCACAAGATGTGGGACGGACAGAATCCAATATGGTCGATGGCGGCCATCTTGGATTACGTACCTCAGTGAAAATCAATACCAATTGCCGTCTAACTGATGTGAAGCACCTTCTCAAGTTTGAAGTCAATTGGTCGAATTGTTCTCAAGATATCGCGTTCACAAGATGTGGGACGGACGGACGGACGGCTAGCATTTCCCAGTCCTCCCACCACTTCGTGGCGGAGGACAACTAGCCTCAGGAAGCTCTCATCAAAGCTTGGTCAGGCCCTCCTTCATAGATCTGCAGATATTCAGCAGACAAGAACATGTTGACGGACGGACGTCCGGACGTACGTACGTACATGGCAACGACAAGACCCCACAGCCCAAGGTGGGTTGATAAAAAAATATAATTTTTCTTCATCCTGTTAACTGAAGAAGGACAAAGTTGTCGATTAACTTATATTTAGCAGTTTTTTACCGCAAGGACACTGGCAAACGAAGTGGTATTCATCTTCTACAGTTTTACCATCACAACGTTTGCACCATCTTGTCCCGATCTACTTTTCTGTATCTCCCCGTTTTTATCTCAAGGCTGTGTGCACAAATTCTGAGCTTTGTCAAAGATTGTCTAAAATTCTGGTTTTTTACATATTTTTTTAAATAGTCAGCAATAGAATAGGATTGGTTTAGGCCCCATAAAAAAAATGCCTTGTTTCCCCATCACCGCCCGCCCCGATTTTTCCGCCCGCTTCGATTTATTTTTATTTTCTCTCAACTGCCTTGTTGGTGTTTCTTTTGGTATGAAAATGAGGCTGAACTGACTCTGGTTTGCACCAGCGACTGTTGTGGTGCGCTACGAATGCTTGTTGTGGCATAGGAGCTGGGATGATGTCAAGATTTTATACGAGACAGTCGTACCTTGTGATTACCGGCGCCTTGCCAGCAACTTAATGTTTCTTCTGTGCACCATTGGATGTCACTCTCCTGGATCGAGACTTCTTACTTGACTGTTTTGTGTGTGGGGATACTAAAGATGTTTATCTATTCGTCCTTTCCAAGACTGTGATAATAATTCTGTTACTTTTTGATCTGTAATTGGACCTCGTTGAAGGTCTATCAATGACAAGTATCTTTGCTGTAATCAAGGCGACATGTCTGTGATATTGTCGCGCTGTTTGCAATTTTATGGTTGTAATCTCATTTCGTTCTGTTTTTGTATAAATTTCTAGTCGTATATAAATGTATTGTAGTGATACAGGGACACAACATCTGCAGCATTTTCACGGTATAAATGCATAGTTGATATTTATTTTCCGTTGAAGATCTTACATTGTTCTATTCCTCCGTGATATTGTTTCATGCCTAGTGGACTTTGTGGTATGACTGCCTTAGGTCATATTCATGATCGTCAATTCACGATCGTCATGTTCTCCATTTCGCGAGAATAGCGCGAGTAAACCACCCAAAGTTTTGTCTTTCAAATCACAATGATTCCAGATTTTATCAATATGCCATCTTTTGAGTTCTGTCTACCTGCATAGGAATGGAGAGTTTCCCACTACGAAATCAGAATGAGATGACCTCACATATAGCACCTTGTAGGAGGTGAGAATGGAAATACAAACGCCATGGGATTTCTGTCGATTTATCCAATGTATTCAATCTCTATAACGAGACCGTGTACAAAATGAAACTTTAAAATTATTTGTATATATACCATTTTCGGACCCAATTAGACAATCATTATCTTAATATCAGTGGATTCTTGAATGAACTGAACCATTCCCATGCCCTTCCGAAAATAAAAAATAAAAAAGGACCGCCCATCCGACTTTTTGAAAAGTCAGTGATGGGAAACAAGGCATTTTTTTTATGGGGCCTTATATATTTATAATAGAGAAGCTTCTCGGATTCTTCTAGTTTGTGAATGTAGTATTCAATATACTGACCTTTTAGTTTATCTACTACTTTTTTTGATAGTTGTTTGGATTTGGAATGGTGAGATAGATGTTCGTCATTGTTGATGTGTTTTTTCCTCCATTAAAGAGAGACAGCAGTGCCATGCAATTCCATCAGTTTTAGTGATTCATTCTGGTGTTGTGTGACATGGGTTTCAAGAACCAGAATTGAAGTCACTCTTTTATATTAATTTCTTTATGTCAACTTTGATATATCTCTCTTTTTGTGATCAGCAAGTTAATTATTCAATAACCTTAACAATGACTCGGGTATCTTCCATGTATATTCAATCTTTATTCCAACTGAATAATCACACATTGATTGATTTAAAGTTACAATCAAAACATTGGTTAAACTTCATTCATTTTGCAGAAAAAATTTCAACGAGAGGTTTTCAATTCAATAAGTGGGGTGGTTAGCATCATGTAAATTACAGAAAGTTTCCAGACTTAATATTAAAAAATTCAACACATAATTACAAACTGACATACCAAAAATAATAAAATAATAATAGAAGTACCAATGTATAACAATACAAAACTACTATCAACCTCCCATAATATTAACTTACATGAAGCTACTGTATTTTCCAACTTATGGGATACTTCTCAACATAATTATTTGTGCCTGCATTCAGGTTGCAAATGAATGAATGAATAAAGAAACAACACACTGGCGTATGGTCGACTAAGGCCATCATGACTATTTAATTGAAAATCGTGAATTTAGCAAAAGTCCCACTTTTAGTGACTATTCAATGGATGAATTTAAAATCGTGAATTTATTAAATAAACATGAGGTTGATCGCATCAAAACCCCTCAGATTTGTCAAAGTGATTGAGATCCATGTGTAGTGTGAGTAAATGGGGAAGAGATAGTACCATGTTGGATCAACCAGCTACGGACACAAAATTGAGAAATCTCTGAAATCTTCCATGCACTTATTAAAGTCTGATGTGATGCTTATCAAGGTACTTACTGGTCAGGGTTCCCAGCTTTTCATGGAAACAAAATTCCCTGATATTTCCCTGATTAATTTCCCAAATTCCCTGAGAAATATGTGATAGTTTCAACAGCTTTTAACATAAAGATACACTACAGATATGCAAAATAAGCACAACCACTGGCCAGAATGTGTGTGTTCAGAATTCATAGTCACATTGCATGCAGTTATGAAGAATTAGTCCTGATAAGAGTTCAAGCTATGCTAGATAAGCCCTTAATGAATTGAGAAGGAAAATGTACATCCCTGGTGCATACTAAAAAGCCAACATATGGCCAGCCAGCTATATGGCCTCTCTTGCTACTCTATTTTCCTGAGTTTTCCCTGATATTTGGTATTTTTCTCAAATTCCCTGAGTTTTCGCTGACTGGATAACTGGAAAATCATTTTCCCTGATTTCCCGGAGAGGCTGGGAACCCTGCTGGTATAACTGTATATATGCCAAAGTAAATGAACCAAGTACGTTTCCAGAATACAACTAGATAAATAAGTTTCTAAAATTTAGTAGCTGAACCCAACACGGATCTACATATGTAACTTGTACATTCAACCATATATCACAACATTCTACCATTTTTAAATCCAAAAATCGACCATAGAGGTCCATGTCCCCCGCTAGCAGCACCAGTTATGGTGGATTACATCCACCATAACTGGCGCTGCTGCTGCGGGGGCCATGGACCTCTATGGTCGATTTTTTGGGGTCGATGATATCTCATATCATTGATAAGAGTATGATTTGAAAATGGAGATATCGCTGATGAGCTTAACATAATCTAATACAGCAGATGGCACCCATATTGGATTATGCACATCCATAAAACATAATACATGACTGTTCTCTCACTAAGGTCAAGGGACTCCCCAAGTTTGAAGTAGATCAGTTGAATCGTACTCCAGCTATTGTCCGGACAAGATCAAACTGCTTAAAATCCAATGAAATCCAGTATGGCCGATGGTGGCCATATTGGATTAAGCACGTCCTTGAAAAACAATCCTAATCCTCCTCTCAACAATGTCAAGGCACTCCCCAGGTATGAAGTAGATCGGTTGAATCGTTCTCGAGTTATTGTCCAGACAAGATTCAACTGCTTACAATCCAATATGGCTGACGGCGGCCATATTAGATTACGCACATTGCTGGAAAACAATCCCAACCGTCCTCTCACCAATGTCAAGGCACACCCCAAATTTGAAGTTGATCGATTAAATCGTTCACGAGTTATTGTCCGGACAAGAAAATCTAAGATCCAACTGCTTATAATCCAATATGGCTGACGGTGGCCATATTGGATTATGCACATCGCTGAAAAAAAATCCAAACCGTCCTCTCACCGATGTCAAGGCACTCCCCAAGTTTGAAGTAGATCAGTTGAATCGTACTCCAGTTATTGTCCGGACAAGATCAAACTGCTTAAAATCCAATGAAATCCAGTATGGCTGATGGTGGCCATATTGGATCAAGCACGTCCTTGAAAAACAATCCTAATCCTCCTCTCAACAATGTCAAGGCACTCCCCACATATGAAGTAGATCGGTTGAATCGTTCTCGAGTTGTTGTCCGGACAAGATCCAACTGCTTATAATCCAATATGGCTGACGGCGGCCATATTAGATTACGCACATTGCTGAAAAACAATCACAACCGTCCTCTCACCAATGTCAAGGCACACACAAAATTTGAAGTTGATCGGTTAAATCGTTCATGAGTTATTGTCCGGACAAGAAAATCTAAGTTCCAATTGCTTATAATCCAATATGGCTGATGGCGGCGGTGGCCATATTGGATCAAGCACGTCCTTGAAAAACAATCCTAATCCTCCTCTCAACAATGTCAAGGCACTCCCCACATATGAAGTAGATCGGTTGAATCGTTCTCGAGTTGTTGTCCGGACAAGATCCAACTGCTTATAATCCAATATGGCTGACGGCGGCCATATTAGATTACGCACATTGCTGAAAAACAATCACAACCGTCCTCTCACCAATGTCAAGGCACACACAAAGTTTGAAGTTGATCGGTTAAATCGCTCATGAGTTATTGTCCGGACAAGAAAATCTAAGTTCCAATTGCTTATAATCCAATATGGCTGATGGCGGCCATATTAGATTACGCACATTGCTGAAAAACAATCCCAACCGTCCTCTCACCAATGTCAAGGCATACCCCAAGTTTGAAGTTGATCGGTTAAATCGTCCACGAGTTATTGTCCGGACAAGAAAATCTAAGATCGAACTGCTTATAATCCAAAATGGCTGACGGCGGCCATATTTGATTACGCACATTGCTGAAAAACAATCCCAACCGTCCTCTCACCAATGTCAAGGCACACCCCAAGTTTGAAGTTGATCGGTTAAATCGTTCACGAGTTATTGTCCGGACAAGAAAATCTAAGATCGTACTGCTTATAATCCAAAATGGCTGACGGCGGCCATATTGGATTACGCACATTGCTGAAAAACAATCCCAACCGTCCTCTCGCCAATGTCAAGGCACACCCCAAGTTTGAGTTTGATCGGTTAAATCGTTCACGAGTTATTGTCCGGACAAGAAAATCTAAGATCCAACTGCTTATAATCCAAAATGGCTGACGGCGGCCATATTGGATTACGCACATTGCTGAAAAACAATCCCAACCATCCTCTCACCAATAACAAGGCACACCCCAAGTTTGAAGTTGATCGGTTAAATCGTTCACGAGTTATTGTCCGGACAAGAAAATCTAAGATCGTACTGCTTATAATCCAAAATGGCTGACGGCGGCCATATTGGATTACGCACATTGCTGAAAAACAATCCCAACCGTCCTCTCGCCAATGTCAAGGCACACCCCAAGTTTGAAGTTGATCGGTTAAATCGTTCACGAGTTATTGTCCGGACAAGAAAATCTTACGGAATTACGGACACCGGTGTTTCTAATATCCCCCCCTACTAAGTAGCGGGGGACAAAAAGCAGCATAACTCCATAAAATATAGGCCAAGATGACTGTTTTTTGTCCCCCGCCGCAACGCGGCCGGGGACTTTAAAATGGTTCTTGCTTCTATGTGTCCGTGCATGCACGGACATGTCCGTGCAAATACTTCGTAAGCAATAACTTCTAAATGCTTTGTCGGATTCCTCCGAAATTTGGCATCTGCATTCTTTGCGACAAGACGTCTCTTGGTATTACGTTTCAGCAAGATCCGCCTGTAGGTGGCGCCACTGGGGTCTTGCTTCTATTTGTCCGTGCATGCACGGACATGTCCGTGCAAATACTTCGTAAGCAATAACTTCTAAATGCTTTGTCGGATTCCTCCGAAATTTGGCATCTGCATTCTTTGCGACAAGACGTCTCTTGGTATTACGTTTCAGCAAGATCCGCCTGTAGGTGGCGCCACTGGGGTCTTGCTTCTATGTGTCCGTGCATGCACGGACATGTCCGTGCAAATACTTCGTAAGCAATAACTTCTAAATGCTTTGTCGGATTCCTCCGAAATTTGGCATCTGCATTCTTTGCGACAAGACGTCTCTTGGTATTACGTTTCAGCAAGATCCGCCTGTAGGTGGCGCAACTGGGTCTTGTTTCAATCTTTAGTGCATGTCCGTGCAAATACTTCGTAAGCGATAACTCCTAAATGCTTTGTCGGATTCCTCCGAAATTTGGCATCTGCATTCTTTGCGACAAGACGTCTGTTGGTATTACGTTTCAGCAAGATCCGCCTGTAGGTGGCGCCACTGGGTCTTGTTCCAATCTTTAGTGGATGTTCGTGCAAATGCTTCATAAGCGATAACTCCTAACTGCTTTGTCGGTTCCTCCGAAATTTGGCATCTGCATTCTTTGTGACAAGACGTCTGTTGGTATTACGTTTCAGCAAGATCCGCCTGTAGGTGGCGCCACTGGGTCTTGTTCCTATATTTAGTGCATGTCCGTGCAAATACTGCGTAAGCGATAACTCCTAAATGCTTTGTCGGATTCCTCCGAAATTTGGCATCTGCATTCTTTGCGACAAGACGTCGCTGGTATTACGTTTCAGCAAGATCCGCCTGTAGGTGGTGCCACTGGGTCTTGTTCCAATCTTTAATGCATGTCCGTTCATGTTTGTTCAAATCCTTCGCGAGAGATAACTTTCGAACAATTTGTCTGATTTCTTTGAAATTTGGTAAATGCATTCCCTGCGACAAAACACCGTTGGTGGTGCATTTCAGCAAAATCCACCTGGAGGTGGCGCCACTAGAGTTCATTCCATTATTCCATGCTGCAAGTGATAACTTAGAAACACTTGGTCGAATTCCTTTGAAATATCCTACATATGTACCTTTCTGGGTAACATGAGAAACGTTGTGGCTCATCGGATTCTTCTCAAATTTGGCATGCATTTACCATGCCAGGAGCTGTTGCTTGGGATTGCCTTTCGCTCACTTGCACTCACAGGTGGCGCCACCTGGTGGCAACATCACAAATTCGTTTCCGGGTAATAACTTGAGAACTGACCATCGGATTCTTCTCAAATTTTGTGTGAATGTACCGTGACATAAGATGTCGCTTGATAATGCATTTCACTGACTTGCGCCTAGAGGTGGCGTCACCTGGTGTCAAAATCTAAATTTGGTTTCTGGTCAATAACTTGAAGACCCTCATCGGATTCTTCTCAAATTTGGTATGCAGATGTCCCCACGATACCATGTTCCTTGGGATTGTATTTTTCCCGCTTCTGCCTACAGGTGGGCCTGGCGTCTCCTGGTGGAAAAATTTGTTTCCGGGCAATAATTTGTCAACTGCTCATCAGATTATTCTCAAATTTTGTATTCATATGTGACCCGCCCCAAATAACATGAACACCGGTGGGCATCTAGTACCGGCAATAACTTGAGGACCCCTCTTCAGAGTCTCAAAGTTCATATGCCGATACATGACATGAGATGTCATTTGGGATTGTGTTTTGCCTGCTTGCACCTACAGGTGGTGACTCCTTGTGGCAAAGTCTAACTTTGGTTTCTGGGCAATAGGTTGAGGATGCCTTCATATTCTTGTCAAATTTAGTTTGCAGATAATATGCCATGAGTTGTCTCTTGGGGTTGCATTTCGGTTACATAATTTTCATGCTACATGGTAAAGAAAATATATTACATTAGCAATCAACATTCAGTCAGCCATTCGGAGTTGATCTCAAAACCTGGGAAGGTGGAAAGACCCCTCTGCTTCTTACGCCTGTGAAGTAGCTGTTGCCATCCTCATGAATATCTTCTGAAACCGACAGCGCTTATAAATATTGCTGCCATTTTGGCGGGGGACCTAGCATCCTCTGGCTGCTTGTTTTTGTAGGCATCAGACTACTAGATAAAAAGTTTTCTCATAATTTGCTGGCTGTCCCAAACACAGTTAATTAGATATACATGGTTACATTCAAGCATATCACAAAATCAGAGATTACTGCACCCAAGAAGGGACATAACTAAGTAAAATAAAGGGCAGAGGCAACTAATTCTTTGTTGTAATAGCTGTATCAAACATAGTTCTGCAGATATAGTCGGTTACATTCAAACATATATATCACTAAATCATAAATTAATAAATCTGTAAAGGGGCATAACTCTGTAAAATATGGGCCAATGGGAGCCACTTTTGCTAGGGGTCTGTCTGACTTCTAACAAAATATTAAGTGTTCAAAATTTGGTCACTGTATCATAAGTGGTTTTGCCTAAAATGTAGTAACGTATGGAAGTATGGATGAATGGACGTACATGATGACAACAATACCCTGAGGCCAAAATGCTGAGGGGTTTAATAAAATCAACCATAAGGAGGTCCACATCCCCATAGTAGCAGCATCTACCATAACTAGTGCTACTGGAAGTCTATGGCTGATTTTTCTTGGTTGATGATATCCCAGATCATTGATTCAGAGTATGATTTAGAAAACAGATATCTCCCTGATGAGCCGATGATTCATCCCACATCAGCCATGTTGCTTTTTATGTAGAAAGTACATTTACAAAGTTTTAAGGGGTCGACAGTGAAATGAGATGGAATGAAATTGGAAATAAGAATTGTTGAAATAATTTTTATCGGAATGTTAAGGTGCAAATAATGAAAACATGAGGCACCAGCGGTGCTACAACTCCTCAGCCCCTTAACAGTCTAGACCAAGATGTTTTTATGGGTGTAGAAGTTTGGATAAATAGCAGTGAGTTATGGCATGCGAAAAGCAAACCCAAGCCACAACTCAGACAGATGAATGGATGGATACACTGACACACGGACGGACAGACAGTCGGAATCCAGTATACCCTCAACTATGTACAGGGGTATAAAAAGTGACAAGGTATCCACATATCTACAGGGGGGGGGGGAACATGTACAGTTGTGATCTTATTGCCCTGGCCTGAAACTAAGTGTCGGACGGGTCTTTTGTCCATTTGTCCTCTGTTTATCTGTTGCCCCATATCCTGTCAAGCAGTTGATGTTAACGTGAAAGAAACAATTATTATTAAAAAATATTCACAATATTATTCACAAATCAACCCCTGTTTTATATATTTTTAAGAAAAAAAATATAATTTTTTTAAATGTTACACATGGCCCATGGGATGAAAGAAATAACTACAACCAGCTAGAGTTACTGAGCTGTATCACGATGGGATGGGATTTCCGGCTAAATATCGGAGCCAGTTCATCTCAGAGAAGTGAAATTCCCCACAGTATCTCTATGTAATTTGTGCATTTTTATTCTGAAATTCGAAGGAAATCTATTCAGAATCAAAACAAACCTCCAATACCTCACATGTTATTTTCATAGTGCCTAGTCACAATGTTACAACATTGCAAGCCCAACGTCATTGTGCTTTGAAAAAAAAAAAAAAAACCCACGTGAGGTATTGGAGATTTTCTTTGATCCTGAACAGATTTCCTTCAGATTTCAGAATAACAAAGGTTATGTGTAACCCGGCAGCTCGCCTTTTGGGTATTCAATAACATGCAGCTTCACATAAAGATCGAGCCCTTCAGGTTGCACATCACTGGCAATGACAATACATATTGCAATAAAAATTTGACTTCTTCACCAGTGATGCTGAAGTTGGATTGAAACATGAACTATATTATAAAACTTGAAATAAAGATTACCTTTTTTTCCAAAAGTAAGCTTATACATGTCATTATGAATACATGTACAATTGAAATTTTGTCTGAGATGTGGGTGTGAAATGCCTGGACAATATGGTTCGTGCAAAAGCTTGAGGTTAAATCATGATGAGGAATGGGATTCGATACCAAAATTGAAGGAAATGGTGTTCTTCATTAAAGGCGACACAAAATTAACCACCAGGGATTAACATTTAATATTGTACTTCTGAAATGAAATAATGTCATTAAACTATTAGTACCGTAATTACTATAAAGGAATATATTGTAGTTGATTTGACGTGTTTGTGTATATGTAACAGGTCGGTGTAAGCCTTCACATCCCATTGCATAGATCTGATGAATACATGTTCATGTATACATGTAGTTAGGAACAATAGGTGTGCAATTTTGAGCATGTTCTTGGTGTAACTTTGTGTGATGATATGTGAACAAACAAAGCTAATAACAGTGCAATAGTAGGACTAAATCTATCATTTCCAACAGGCAATGGGACACTTGCACTGTGGTAAACCTTCACATTTGTATGCAAATAAAAGAACGCAATGACAACTGTGTCCAATCATACTCTAATGCTCCATAATAATGTGCACGGGTAAAGACTGAGCTCACAAACTGATTCAAACTCACTTTTAATTAATATAGTAAGTTAAATGTGTGGACACAGATATGGTTGTACAAAAGCTTCAGGGTCAACGAGAATTTGACAAAATTTTAGGAAATGGCGTCCTTCATTTTAAGGCGACACGAAATTAAAAACTAACAGGGGTTCGGTACTGCGGGATTCCCCCGCCAGTTATTTTGATATTGTACTTCTGAAATAAAATAATGTCAAAAACTATTAGTAAATACTATAAAGGAATATACTGTATGTGATTTGGTATGTATGACTGTGTATACAATGTACACTGCATCTCATGCCTAATAAGAAGTCAAAATTATTCTAAGTCCAGCCTAAACAGAAAAGATTAACCCAGAAAACTTTCTAAGTCCAGCCTAAACATAAAAGTCTAACCGGACACCAACACCGACACCGACACCGACACCAACACTTTCCCTCTCTCTCTCCCAATACCTCGCCTACTTCGTATACGGCGAGCTAAAAATGCACAAATTACATATGGATACTGTGGAGAATTTCACTTCTCTAAGAAAAACTGGCTCCGATAGCCGAAAATCACATCCCATCGAATCTCCATTGGTAATGCATTAGCGTCAGTGCAACAACAACAACAACGACGATGATGTTTGCGTTGATTTATTGGGTTGGCCATACCTTTCGCTATCTTCCATAAGTATATTTTAGAGGACTTGTTATGCGAGACACCGCTTGTACTGGCCGACGACCACAGTTCATTTTACAACTGAAAACTCAACTCCATCATCGGATGTGTTGGCAGGAAGCACAAACACATGGGCACTACTTTCGTTTTTGACTACTTTCGTTTTTGAAAAAATCTCACAGGTTCCTACAATTCTGTTACAAGACAAAGTACAAGTTGCCGTTTTCCGATAAAACAGGCGTTTATTATCGTTCAAATCCATTCTGAGAACTCTTAGACGAAACAACAAGTCGATTTTCACAGTTTTAAAGTCAGACTATTTTTTTCTCAACAGCGTAGGGATACGACAATTAGTCTGGCAATACCGTACTACTGAATATGCAGAGGAATATAGACTTCTAGACCAAACCAATGATCAGTCATTCACTACACTGAACCAATGACTAAATACAACTTTACTATGGAGCTCTTGATTGGCTACAAGCTAGTAAGAGTATTTAAATCAGTATAAAAGTAGGGCTAATGTATGCATACTTGTAGATCTGTTTTTAGGAGACTGGAAAATGGTAGAAAAATAAAAAAAATCGTAAAAAAATAGTTAACGACCGGTTAGACCTGAAAGTCGCAAAGGCACAAGTAAAAAATAAAAGGATCATAACCTGTAAGTTTCATGAACTTCCTAGAAATAGTTATAGAGATACGGCTCAGACAGACGGACAGACACATCCGCAGGGCCACAACAATACTCCTGAGCCCATAGGGCTGAGGAGTAAAAAACCAAGGTGTGCAATACAGTTAGTACTGTGTTAATGAGATTAGCATGGAAAAATTGATTTCAGGAAATTGATTCAGGGAAAAGTGATAAGGTTTAAAAATGTTAGTTGAACAAAAAAAAAAAAAAATTCCAGGAGTTGAGCACTTGTGGAACGGCACTAATTAATGTATATTGGATTCAAAATTGTCATCGTTATCAACATGCTGTCAGGACAAGATCTAATTACTTAAAATCCAAATCCAAGATGGCTGACAGCGGCCATCTTAGATATCACCAGTAACTAGCAATCCCAACCTTCCTCTTGCCGATGACAAGCCACTCGAAGTCGATCGGTGTTAATTGCCCGGATAAGATCTAAGGACTTAAAATTCAACATGGCTGACAGCAGCCATCTTGGATAATGGAGGCAACTGAAAAGCAATCCTAATCATCCTCCATCTCACCGATGATATACAGGGGCATGCTGCAACCATGCTGGGACTTCGTAGCATGGTTGCAGCATGGTAGGTATGACCATTGTACAGGGGCATGCTGCATCCATGCTGGAATTCTGCAGCATGGTTCCAGCATGGTAGCTAAAGTCTGGCAGGGGGCATGCTGCATCCATGCTGGGATTTCACAG
>JAVTVY010046251.1:0-21781 GCA_036873755.1 Hanleya hanleyi | reverse complement strand
CTGGAACCATTCCCTCTGTACACCGGTTATACAGTGGTTCCAGATGCTTCGGTAAATCAAATAGTGGCAATCCGTCACCACTGTCATCATCAGATGACATCTCTACCCTAGTTTCAGCACCTAGGGCGTCATCCACAAAAACACAAGTGGATGTCACTGGGCTTGCTATTGCTACAGTAGTACCTTTGTGAATAACTTGAGGTTCTTCCCCCAGGTTCATCACCTGCAATGGGAAGAATTCTTCTTCGCTATCCACAAGCGTTCTCCCGAACAGTAACTTATCATCAGGTAATGTCCCTAGCAAGGGTTCACAGAGTGTCCATTTTCCTATGGTTCCTCTGTTGTCTTGCTCAGGTGCACTTGGAATAATCATCTGCTGACCAGGTGGAATTGATACCGTTTGATTAATGATCAACCGGCAATGTCCCGACTCAACAAAACCTCCCTGTTCCGTGCACAGAATCTGATACCCATCGCATGTCATACTTTTACTTTTCAGATGAATCTCACAGTTGAACCTCGTCAAAAAGTCCATTCCCAAAATACCATCGTTGCGAATGTCAGCGATGATGACATCCATTGGTGTTGAATGGGGCAGTATCCCCATGTCCAACCTGCATGAACCAATGATATTCAGTGGTGTATGATCTGCAGCAAGAAGTCTCAGAAAGGTTGGTTTGATAACTGGTCGAACTTCCAGTGGTATTCTGGAAAAGAAATCAGTTGCTAAAATGGTAACGGAAGCCCCAGTGTCAATCAAGAATGAAATATCAAAGTTCCCAATTCGACCAGAAATGTACAGACAACCTTCTGGGTTCTCGACCCCTACCTCCAGTACGGGACATTTGTCACCGCTCTCGACTGGTATATTTTGGTAAGTCGCAGGACACCGACCGGCATCTTGCTTGCGAAATGTAATAATTGGGGTGTCCCGCTGTGAGTTCTCTATTTCCCTAGGTCGAGGCATCGGTAAATTTACAACCGATCCTTGCCTCGGCAGACCGGTTGTGGTTCGTTTTCCGCCTGATGATGTGTCTGCTCACTACGATAACCTCTGTTGCGGCATTCATTGCTGTAGTGTCCCATTCTATGGCAGTTGTAGCATTCAACATTGGATAATGCACGTCTTCGCTGTTGACGAAAATCTCCTCTACCTTGAGCTTCATTCCTTGTCAGCTGTTTGAGCTGTTCTTCTATCTTTTTCACTCGTTCTTCCAGGCTGATTACAGTAGGATCTTTAACCACTTCTCGTACAAACTTCCTTGAAGCATTTCCACTGCGCTGCGCTTCCATCTTCTTGTACCCCTCATATTCTAATGCCAGGGTGACAGCCATTTGAAGGTTCTCCGGTTTGCCTCGGTACACTTGCATCCGCATTTCTGCATCTTCAATCGCATCGATGAAATGTATCTTTGCCAGACGATCTTGCTGATCGGATGACACATCAGGATATGCCAGTATGGCTAGCTTACGAATAGCCTGCCCCAGTTCCCTCAAAGTTTCTTTATTTCCACGTCGTCGACTTCGGATTTCAGCAAGATACAGTTCAGCTTGACCTGTGGGTCCGAAACGAGAATTCAAAACGTCCACCAATCGATCAAAGTCTCGTTGTTCCCACTCATTAAGGGTGCAGATTAACTGTCTTGCAGCGCCTTTCAGATGAGTAAACAGATAGTCCGCTTTCTCTTGTCGGCTCCATCTGTTTATTCTGGCAATGGTGTTAAATATCTGGAGATACTCCTTCCACGGGGTGTCACCTCCGAACATTTCGGGTTTCAGATGTCGATGTTGCACGTGAGACCCGTCCCCGTAACCGGCCTCACGTGGAGACGATCTCGGAGACTCCTCACACTGAAGTGGAGCCCTAAAGGTAACTTCAACGTCATCACTCTCATCATGTCCCGTTGTATCATCTTCTGGATCCATCTTTAACTTGTCCCGTTATATACGTTTATGTGCCAAACTGTTCAAACAGATTTCTAATCACAACTTCACACAGTTCAGAATGCAGCTTTCCCAGAATGCATCAATCCCACCGCTGCCACCAATTGTAGCGGTTTCTTAAGGGCTAAGTCCCCCTATTGATAAAATCGGTTTAACCACCAATGTTCTTGAATGCTGCCACCACCTATTTTTCACATCAAATAGGAAAGTAACTGGATTTCTTGTATCCTTATCTTGACTTCTTCTCCGGAGACGCCGCTACCAACTGGATTCGGATTCTAACCTTTGTCCTTAATATCTTTCACCTGCTGCTTCGCTTTCGTTGTATCAGAATTCTGTCTTCCAGCTTAATTCATTTAGGATGACACACTTTTGTAACCATTCTATACTAATCTTGTTTTGTAACCTTCAGGGTAACACAGTTTCCATCTATTGAACAGTATCACAATAACCAACGTCAAGTCCAATTTTGCAGTTCAACAAATAGAGAATCTCAGTTTATTATTTGATCAATAGAATATATACAGTTCATCTGAAGATTAAATTCCATTCGATGTCATCCGTTGTGAAAGTTAATTTTTATCAACAAATATTCCTGAATTAGTTTAATGGTAAATAATTTTCTCACTCTGGACTTCCCTTGGTGACACTTGGTAAGTATGGAGAGATATGGCGAAAATGGTCTGGAAACCTTAATGTCCCTAATTGGTAACCATTTCAATGGTGACAGTTCTGTAAACAGGTAAATGATGACGGAAATTCTGAAGAAATGCTCAAAATGTCAAAATTACAATGTAATCAGGTGCCTGGTTACTTTACTGTAATTAATTATCCAAAGTCTGAGGTTAATTTGGCTTGAAATAGGAAGTACAGCTGTTGTAATCCTCTATGATGACAAATGCTGACGGATGGTGACAAATGGTGACATGTAACCATATGGTGACATGAGGGTTACAAATAATTTCTTGTAATCTTTAGTCCAAATATTTACTTCTTCTATCTGTATTATGATTCTCCATGTTATTTGACTGGCAGGCAGCACTTCTGTGTTGTACCCCGAAGAGACTCCGAGATCGTCTTGCCTATATATACGGTCGAGCTTTCTTTTATAGGTTTTTGGTCGCTAACCATGACGTAAGTTGCTATGGCCTGAAAGCCAGCGTGAATAATAACGAACGTTTTGATTGGCCGAAATAATAAAATTACGTCACATAACTTTCAAAAGGCGGCGGACATGCAATGTGTGCAGTCGACAACTTTGATAGAAAACAGGTGTTTTTAGACGGCCAGAAAGTGATAAATTTTGGAAAATCATATGCCAAGTTATATATGGTTTTGAAGCCCGTATCCTGAACTTGATTACTATGACAATAACTATTGACAAGAACGCTTCCAAACGGAGGATGGATCAAATCTCTTGCACCGAAAATCACGCTTGCACGGAAAAGTACAAGACGATAACATGTGAACTTTTCATCTCGCTGTCTGCATCATTTACAGGGAACTTACGGGAAAATTTCTCAAAACAAGCCATAATTCTTACGTCAAGGTAAGCCAAGTATCTATAATTTCATATCATATCAATAATCAGTGCCAAAAATATCTCTAACCATGACCAAATACAATTTTTCCTGAAGTTTCAGACTCGGCGTTCGTTATCACAACAAATGGCGAAGGCACAGAATTGCTGACAATCTCAAGAGTCGGCCAATTATTGAAAAATTCATAACTCGTAAAATACTTGATCTAAAATCTTGACACGTCAAGACAAGATCATCCAGTAGTCTAAGTTTCATGTCCTAAAAGGATATTGCCTGATATAAATTACAACAGTTTTAATTTTGCATTTATTTATCGCTAAAAATGACTCTGACACGCATCTTTCCATGCTAACATGTACCGCGAAGTGCTGCAAAATCCGTGTCAACTTCAAAAATCTATATCTCCGAAAATACTGAACCAAAATTGTTGCTAGTTCAGGACAATGTTCCCTAACATGTGTACTTCCTACTTCTAGCGGGAATTGTCGTTATAAATTTTATAAATCAGTTAAACTTACAATTTAGTTCGGTGGGGGTCCAAAGAGTTGCTGACTCCAATGCGTTCGACGTAGCGCGTGCAGTAGTCGGCAAAACAACCCGAGATCAAAGAAGAGTGCTAAAAATAGATGGGGGTCTGGAAGAGGGGATTTGTTTACAATTATCTTTCAACTGTACTATTACTATTTGTCGAGAAGTTCCTAATATGTATATTATTTGGTCATAAGCCAAATATAAACCCATAGATAATGTTTATTATTTACTATAAAATATTATCATCTATTTTCGCCACACTCGTACCAAATTTACAAGAGCGGGTTACCACGACAGCGCATACAGCTCGAACCAAGGACCCTCGGTGGCAGCATCCCTTCACTTGCGTCATCGCAGGGCCGACGGGCTCCGGCAAAACGCACTTCGTCAGGAAGCTCCTTCAACACGCCGACAGCATGATCACCCCACCCATTGACCGAGTCGTGTGGTGTTACGGAGAATGGCAGGCAGCGTCTGCAGCAATGGCCCACATCACGTTCGTGGAAGGCCTACCCAACCTGGCCGATTTGGAACCCGATACCTTGGTGGTTCTGGATGATCTCATGGCGGAGACGGATGCGCGGGTCACCCAACTCTTTACCAAAGGCAGCCACCATCGACGGCTCAGCATCATCTACATTGTGCAGAATCTGTTCAGTAAAAACAAGAACATCGGAACATCAGCTTAAATGTCCACTACCTGGTGGTCTTCAAAAACCCGAGAGATACCACTCAACTGCTGCACCTGGCGAGACAGATGTATACCGGCCGCACACCGTTTGCGTTGGAAGCCTTTAAAGATGCCACAACCCCTCAGTACGGGTATATGCTCTTCGACCTCAAGCAAGCCACCCCCGACCACCATCGACTACGGACCGGCATCTTTCCCGGAGAGACCCACCACGTGTACATGCAAAAATAATGTAAACACATCCACAGTGGCGCCCCCAGCTGGGGTGTGTGTGTTTGATGATGGGGATAATAAAAAGAATGAATACCACAGCATGGTTGACTTTGTCTCTGTTCTCTGAAGTAGATAAAAAGAGCAGAGTTGTGGGTTCTAGCATTAGTTGTACATGATGTCTGCGCGATTACGGAAGCACGCTCCGACGTTCCGTGTATTGAA
Organism: Hanleya hanleyi; assembly: GCA_036873755.1. Lineage (NCBI taxonomy): Eukaryota > Metazoa > Mollusca > Polyplacophora > Lepidopleurida > Hanleyidae > Hanleya > Hanleya hanleyi. Next base: position 16,639 of record JAVTVY010046251.1, on the reverse strand, counting down.
GACGGCCTCACCCGAGTTGGTCCGAACCATTGTACGCGGTGCGGACCCTGACCTTGTACGCTGTCTGTGCGAGATCGGGTACAACCTGTTAAAAGGCAACGTACCACTGACTCCGGCTCAGAAGACCAAGTTGGCCGAGCATAAGACAGGTCTCCGAACCCTAGTCCAGAAGCGGGTCCCTCAAACACAAAGGAAAAAGGTGTTACAGAAAGGCGGCTTTCTCGGGGCCATCTTAGCACCGTTGGCCGCTTCCGTGTTGGGTCCAGTATTGGGTGGACTCTTCGGCCGACAATGAACCACACGAAAAAAATGGTCTTCGCCGAACCACGGTTCCTTCAAAAACCTCCAATCGCCCTATCCTGTCCCACCTACGGTGAAGACCATAAACACCCTCGATGGAGAGATGCAACAGAACTTACAGAGACCGGGGTTAAGCGAGAGTGAGAAAGTACAACGGTACAATGAGACGCTTCAACGGTACATGACGTTCATGGGCCAATACAAAACCCTCTCTACCCCACCACCACCACCACCACCACCACGTGACACACTGCCGACCTCAGCACCGTTCCAACAGCTGCCATTACCAGGGGTACCACCCACAGCCCCACAGTGGGTCGAAGACGAAGTGCTGAATCGTTCAAGAAACAAGCTGACCTAGTATTACAATGGATGAAACAGAATCCTAACATTACTTGGAATGATAAAGGCGAACTCCTGGTACAGAATCAGGTGGTCCCCGGGACCCACATGACGGATTTAGTGAACGACATGATGCGTCAACGCAGGTCGCACACGGATCCTCAAGGATGGGAGGTCTTCGCTCAAGGCTTGAAAGACATGCATGTACCACAGGAATTGGTGGGGAACCCCCACCGCTGAGCCTTTATGCAGCGGACCCAGCAATCGCCGAGTGGCCCACTACCTTCTTGGGAAGCCGAATGGGAACCGGAGTCACCCCCCAAAACACCACCACCACAACGGGCACCTTCTTTTCAGACCTTTAAAAAACCATCCTCGATCAGGACACCCCACATCTCCAGAGCCGTGACACGTAGCAAGCCCAGTTCCTTCAATTCCTGGGTCGCTACCAACCAGGTGAAACGACTATAAAGCCAGACACCACTGCCGTCATCCTTCATTCCACGTCCGACAACAGTGCTATGGACAAACAGCAGCTGCCTCTGAACACAGCGTCTCCCAAAACGCGCAAAGCGCAAGTGGGCTTTGTGGTGATACTGCTAACCCTGCTGAATGTGTTGTACGGAGGTGTGTTTTACGACGTAGCCTATGTCAGCACGTTACTTAACCAACTGAGAACACCAGCCATCAGTAAAACCGGTCTACAGATAGCACCAGTCAACTCCGTATCGAGCCCAGTCACCACTACACCCCGTGTACAAGCCCCATCGAGCTCCACACCAAGCTCCACACCAAGCTCCACACCTACACCAAGTACACCCACTACGTCTGAAAACCCACCGGATTTCATCCCTCACACTGAAGACAACGACGACCGACGTTGTACCCAAGAGCCGTGACACGTAGCAAGTCACCGCGACGAACACGACGCCGGACACAACCACCCAAGGCCTGGAATACCTATTAAAACCAACAGCAGCAGTAGGACAGCTCAGTCGCCATGTTTTACCTCACCCTACCCAGTAACAGTTCGCTGGATGTATTTCCTGACAACACCTTGGCCAAGTACGTCACCCAGTTACCGCAACCGTTGCATTTACCTGGACGATGGGAATGCGACCTCGTGGATATCCAATACCCTTACTCGTGGTACAACGTGCGAGCCAATGAAGTGTGGTACGAGGTCACCTACGAAGGCAAAAACACCCGACTCGCCCTCCCCGAAGGCCAATACGATACCCCCAAGGAGTTCATGGGTGGGCTGACAAGACTGTTGCATTATAAGGCTCTATGTGAAGTCACGAATACTTCAAAACCCATTAAATCCTTTCCCTTCAAGAATCACGTGGACTTCGATTACAACGCACACAACGGCAAGGCACAGATCCTCCTCACCGCCAACGTGAGTGTCGTACTGAGTCCTACCCTACAGTAAATGTGTCGTACTGAGTCCTATCCTACAGTAAATGTTGGGTCTCGCTCACGCGACCTACACGGGTCCATCCGAGGACCATGGCCAGACCCCGATGGATATGAAGTCGGGTATGTACGGACTCTGTCTACTCGGACGTGGTCGACAACCACATCGTGGGCGATATCAACACACCTCTGTTACGGGTGGTGCCCATTAAAAAGACGTATGGAGATCAAGTCACCCACAGTTTCACCCACATGCTCTACCTACCCGTACGACAAACCGACATCAACACTATCACGGTGGATATAAGAGATGACACGGAACGACCGGTGGCATTCGAACGAGGAAAAGTAGTGCTGACACTTCATTTTCGACAAGCACGTGCTCCCCACTTTGTATAATGAAGGTCCCTTACGAGTGCGATGCACGAAGCTATATGGACTATTATGCCCAACAGGCCGGTGGTGGCCATCCGGTCTTTAGTGGTGCACGCATGCAACGAGGACATGGGCTGGGGAACATACTCGGGACCATCGTCAAAACGTTCCTGCCCTTGGTGACGCATGGGGTGAAAGCAATCGGCAAACAAGCGGTACGCAGTGGACTGCAAGTCGCCGATGATGTCTTGGGGGGTACGGCACCCAACGAAGCCTTGAAACGTCGGCCCAAAGAAGCGGGAGGCGTCTTGGTGGCCAAAGCACAACGCACCGTGGGGAATAAAAGAGCTGCCCCACCGAGACCACGCACCAGTCGACGACCGACCCAGCGACGACGCACATCGAACACCCAGGATATCTTTTCTTAACCATGTCCTTGATCCACGCAGATTCCTGTCCCTCCACCAACAGTGAATTTGATTTGTGGACCGTGCCGCCCACACAGACCAGTGCCGAACAAGGATTATGGGTGGAGCATCTTCCGCTCTCCAGCATCAACGAAACAGGGCCCATCGAGTTCACCATCAGTAATGCGGATACGGCCTATGTGGATTTAGCCCATACGTACTTGTATGTGAAAGCCAAGGTCGTCAATGGGGATGGCTCCAGAATCATCCAAGCTGCAACGGTGGGCCCGACGAATCTCTGGCTGCACTCGATGTTTCAACAGGTGGATATATTTCTCAGCGACAAACTCATCAGTGACTCGAACAACACGTACCCCTATCGAGCCTACATCGAGACGCTCTTGTCGCATGGACGAGAGGCTAAAAAATCTCAACTGACAGCCGCTTTATTCTACCAGGACACAGCCGAGCACATGGACACGGTGGACAATGAAGGATATAACAAACGGAAGGCTTTCACTGCGAACGGCGCCTCGGTGGATCTCATGGGTCGACTACACGCAGACATATTCATGCAAGACCGGTACCTCTTGAACAAAATCCCCATCAAAATCCGACTGGTACGGGCGCCTCCGACCTTCGCCTTGATGGCCACTAACGTAGACGGGCATGCAGCTGACTATAAGATTGTCATCCAAGACGTAGTCCTGTATGTCCGAAAAGTGAAACCGAATCCAGCCGTTCAATTGGGACACATGAAAGCCTTGGAAACAAAACCAGCCCAGTACCCTATCCGACGTGTGCAAACCAAAGTGTTCTCTGTGCCTGCTGGAAATATGGGCGCCAACAAAGAAAACCTGTTCCTGGGGAACTACCCAAGCGATTGATCCTGGCCTGTGTGGAAAATACCAGTTTCAGCGGAGCCTACCCAGAGAACCCGTTTGACTTTAAACATTTCGGCATCAATTTTGTGGCCCTGCATGTGGACGGACAACAGGTCCCAGCCACGGCCTTAACACCGAACTTTGGGCGCAGGAATTTCATTCGAGCCTATCAGAGCCTGTTTACAGCCACCGGTCAAATCAACCAGGACGAAGGGAATATGATCAGTCGGGAGAACTACGCGAACGGATACACGTTGTTCTGTTTCGATCTGACCCCCACCTTAGAGAACGACCATCAGCTGGCCCTGGCCAAGCAAGGCAATTTACGGTTGGAAATCCACTTTGCACGAGCCCTCGGGACCACCGTCAATGTGATCTGCTACGCCGAGTTTGACAACATCATTCAAGTGGACAAGGCGCGCAACGTCCTGTGTGACTTCTCCACCTAACATGGATACAGACCAGATAACCACCGTGCTGGAGAATGACCCAGGGACACGTATGGTCTTTGAAGGGGTGTTCGCCCGAGATATGTTCCCATTAGACCGTATGTATCCTGCTGCTTACGTTCTCAACACGGACCCGATGGATCGGCCCGGTGAACATTGGGTGGGCGTGTACTTGACAGAAGCGCAGGGCGAATACTTTGACCCGTACGGCCTCCCACCCCTCCATCCCGATTTAACAGACTTCATGGATCAAGGCACAGAGACGTGGTGTTGGAACAGTCAAACGTTGCAAAGCCTGACCAGTAGCGTGTGCGGACAATATTGCTTGTTTTACCTGTACCATCGATGCCGGGGAAGGACCTTATCTACCATCGTACAGATGTTTGACGAGTATCCCAAGGCCGAGGACCGCGATGTACTCGTATATTACTGGGCCGCCGATCATTTCAATGTACAATCCCCGTTCTGGGCTTAAGTTCTTTCAATGTACAAGCCCCCTGTTCTGGGCTTAAGTTTACAAGCCCCCTGTTCTGGGCTTCAGTTCTTTCAATGTACAAGTCCCCTGTTCTGGGCTTTAGTTTTCACGTGGTTGTTCTCACGTTGTTGCTGTTCACTGAATAAAAAAATAAGATCTCACCAAAAAACCCTGTCTTGTGTGTTTTCTATATGAGCATAGTGCATGATTACAAGCGTCTAGTCCGTCATTCATAATTCAGCCGTCGTCCATTAGAGAATATCCGCGTCCATAATCCAAAGACCTATTCCATATTCCATATAACAGTATTAGGACCAAATTCAAAAAGACAATCATAGTATACATAAACATAGGCTTGTTTCCTGCAAGAGAGAAGCGGTCAACAGTTTTCAATGATGCCGGCAAGACATCATGATGTTCCAAAAATATCAGACATGTGGGGATTCGGTAAAACTGGCCTTGAACACCGTATTAGCCAATCAGTGGCCTAGGATGGGGCCAAAGGTAACCCATCAATGTCCAGAAAACAATGCAGGAGCACTGCAGTAAAATGGAGAGCCAACGAAATCAGCCCACAGACCAAGTACATGTTTTGGTCTAGGTTAAGAGCGGCCATTCCAATATTTGACGATGAGTTACAAGTTACAAGAGCAACAAGTGGAGTGAAAAAAAACTATAGAGGTTATAGGTGCGGAAAGACATGACCGAATCCCCACATGTCACCACGAAGACCAAAAAAATCCCTGTCTTGTGTGTTTTCTATATGAGCATAATGCATGAAGGCTATAACAGACATGTGGGGATTCGGTGAAACTGGCTTTGAACACGGTTGAGAAAGTAGCCAATCAGTGGCCTAGGATAATCCGAAATTCACCCGCACACTGCCGGTGATGCCGCGCACTTCCGGAGATCCCGCGCGCGCGCGCGCTGCGGCCGGAGTAACCCACGCGCGCGCTGCGGCCGGAGCGGGCCGGCCCGGGCCGGGGAAAACCCCCCAGACAGGTCAGTACATGCATTCCTATCATGTTCCCAGGTCACACCCCATTCACACAGACCCTCATGCATACCCGGATGCAGGCGCAGACGTCAGCGAAATTCTGGCGGGAAAACCCCCCACATACAGGTCGGTACATGACCTATCATGTTCCCAGGTTACGCTCCATTCACCCAAACCGGAAGTGACGTCATACCCCTAATTTTACATGCACACATCCATGACTGGATGCCCCTTCACTAATGCTTCACTTTGATACCTCACTCGACTCCATCGGACCACTCGTGGCCCACCTAGACCGCAAAAACGTCTATTTCCACACCCGTTTCGCACAATTCCCTGTCTGCGCATGCACAGAATGTGGGCAACGGCCGAGACACTACTCCAGGCGGTTGCTCCCTCACATAGGCTTCACATGGATACCGCACTCGACTCCATCGACCCAAAAGTAGCTCGCCTAGGCCCCAGAACGTCTATTTCCATACACTTTCTCTACTGCGCATGCGCAGAATGACGTCAGTTCCACGTCACACCCAGCCCGTTGGAGACTCCCTCACGTATGCTTTACATTGATACCTCACTCGATCCAATCGGCCCACTAGTGGCCCACCTAAACCCCAACACGTCTATTTCTATACCACGGCCAGACTGCGCATGCGCAGACTATTGACAACGAACGACACACTAGCCCAGGCGGATGCTCCCTCATGACAGCTTCAAAATAAGACCTCATACGACACCATAGGATCATTAGGGGCTCACCTAAACCCTAACACGTCTATCTCCACACCCTTTTCCCAGAATTCCCTGTCTGCGCATGCGCAGAATGTGGACAACGGCCGAGACCCTAGTCCAATCGGATGTCCCCTCACATAGGCTTCACATGGATACCTCACTCAACTCCATCGGCTCATTAGTGGCTCACCTAGATCCCAAAACGTCTATTTTCATACCCTTTGTCTATTGCGCATGCGCAGAATGACGATATTCCGACCCCACATCCATCCAGTGGGATGCCCCCTCACATAAGCTTCACATGGATACCTCATACGACTCCATCGACCCACTAGTGGCTCACCTAGATCCCAAAACGTCTATTTTCATACCCTTGGTCTACCGCGCATGCGCAGAATGACCATATTCCAACCCCACACCCACCCAGTGGGATGCCCCCTCACATAGGCTTCACATTGATACTTCACTCGACTCCATCGGACCACTAGGGGCTCCCCTAGACCCCAAAACGTCTATTTCCATACCCTTGGTCTACCGCGCATGCGCAGAATGACGATATTTCAACCCCACACCCACCCCATCAGATGCCCCTTCACGAATGCTTCACATTGATACCTAATACAACCCAATCGGTACACTAGGGACCCCTCTCGCCCCTGAAGATTGCCGGCGATTGCCAGAGAATTTGATCACCCACGACATTGTGGGAAAAACCCACTGACACTACTTTCTGTCCGCAGAGGAATACAAAGGTTACAGGTTGCCGGAACTACTTTTGACCTCCACGTGACCTTGAGCTGGTGGCGCCCCAGAGGTGAAAGGCGATGGGGCGTGCCCTATACCTTTAACCTGGGAAAAAGGGGACCAAGAGTTACCTCCCTAGAAAAGGAGATTCGAAATGCGGGCTACCTACTACTGATGTACCCTGGTTTGTCGTTGACATTCCTTGGAATCCATTACAATTCCCGGTTAATATTATATATTGTGCAACAAAAAAAAACATTTGTAAGGAAGTGTCGTATAGTTCGTGTTTCATACTTCCTTTTTCCACAATCGTTACAATACCCTGGTTATCAGAAAACCACTGAACCCTTATATCTCGTAGACGATGCTTAAGTGATTGTAAAAACTATATGCACAGCTACTGCTGTAAGTTCCCTCCACGCGAACCTTTTCTCAGATTCGGATTTACTTCATATCCCGTGTGCTATACAAATTCCAAATGCCTCTATAGTATGTATCCTCCATAGTCAGATCCACATACAGATTTTTCCCACTTTTGGAACGAATCTACTATCTATAAGATCCCGTTTTACATTTGGGCCGTGATCTCGGCTTGTGGTTTATCTTTGTTTGTGCAGAAACCGTTATCAGTGTACACCAGAATCTTCATACTTTCACCTCTCCATTTTTCAACAAGTGGTCTTGTGAATTTCGTGAACACAAAAAGCGCTGAACTTAAACTGAACGGCAAAACCACAAATTTGAAGTAAATAACCTGATCCTTGACAACCAATGAAACCCAAGAATTTTGTATGTGGCAAATACATATCTACATGAAGATATGCGGAATGAATGTCAAAAGTGAATATCTGGTCGGCTTTTCCAGTATACAATTCAATTCAATTCAATTCAATGTTTATTGTACTGAACACCCTAGACAGGGCAGAGTACATAAAGAACACGAAAGAAGCAGCATCAGCTTCGAACAATCAATATTAAAACAACATCATGCATTAACACATTTAGGTAATGGGTACAGAGATTCACTGTAAGGATCTTTGTGTGAACCACGAATGCAGCGTATTGCATATGGCATTCGTTAAATGGATATCATCTTAGGACATAATAAAGATAAATTTATCAGCATCCGACAAATGAACGAAATGAGGATAATAATTTACAATTTGTGCGAACAGTATTTCTCTATCTATTATATACTTATCACATGCCAACACAAAATGGAATTCGTCCACGACAGTATTGCAAGTGGTACACACACGTTGTTCAACAGGTGTCTTAGGTCTTGTGTGTCTTCCAACCTCAATTTTAAGTTTGTGGTTACTAAGCCTAAGTTTGGTGAAGGACTTTCTGGCAACTGAATTTTTACATAAAGTCAAATAGGATTCAAATTTAATATCTTGTTTAAATAGCCGATATGATCTCATTTTATTAGACCCATCTTGTGAAAGATTATCCTGGAGAGAGACTTGAAATTGATTATGGAAGAACACACTGAGAGAAGATGTGATCTGAGAACACTGTGTGTTATCAATATCCACATGAAGCTTATTGCACAGATAACTCTTCAGCTTATACAACCAGCCAATTTTCATATCACAGAGTTGTTTTTGCTCTTGTAGAGCATGAAAGGATAATCTATCCGGGAAGTCTGCAATATAATGATAGAATTTAACAGTTCGGACTACAACATCGTATTGTAATGGGTATATACCTAATTCACCCCTCACACCCGAATTGTGGGTGGATCTATGTACCTGAAGAAGCCGTTTGTGGAATCTCAGCTGAGCTTTTTCAAATGATATAGTATCTAAATTTTTATACATGACAAAATGTACCCCCCAAACTTCAAAACCATACAACAAGATAGGTTTAATTAGGGACTGATAGAGATGGTAACCTATATTCAGAGGGACATCTTTTCCTTCTATATTGTTAAGTAAACCATAAGATGCCCGAATACCTTTACTACTAATTTGTTCAGCATTCAGTCTGAAGTGTCCCGTTCTAGAGAACAAAATCCCTAAATATTGATATCGGTCTACTTGAGCGATTTCAGAGTTGCCTAGGGTCCACTGTTTAATGGAGGCTGGTGGGCCTTTTTTGAACACGACAACTTTTGATTTATCCAAATTTACGGCCAAGTGGTTTTCTGAACAATATTGTTCAAGCTTATCAAGACCAACTTGTAAGCCGACCGGGGACTCCGAGAGTAACACCAGATCGTCTGCAAATAGCAGGTGCGATATTTTTTGTTTGTTTAAATCATGAAGTTAAAATAGATGGAGGCACGACTATCTCGGGCGAGGTGCCGTGGCCAGCAGTACCGCCCGCTGGGCCTTTGTATACTGAATAGCTGACAGCGGCCACAGCTTTCTTTGATGTTCAATGTGCGTGACCGCCTGACAAATTCGCCGGTCTGTTGGCGACTGATTAACAGGGCGGAAGTGAATCATCTAACCTGCGCATTTATAATAAGTTTGAATTACCAGATACAAATTATGCGCAAAGCAAATATTAAGAAATGTGAAGTGATGTGGATTATGGTGATAGTTTTATAATTTATGTGCGATACTAATTTCCCTAATTACATGGTGTTGAAAACTGACTATCATTTTTATCATTTAATCGATTTCGGTAATTTCCGCATTTCCAAACATTACAAAAATTTGCAAGGAAGTTCATATTCGCAATGGTAACGTGTGGTCAAAACGGCATGAGGGAGCAGTCGCTCGTTCGAGTATAATCCACAAGTAAATAAATGGAAAAATCCCCATTTAAAATACATTAGGGATTTTGTCAAAATGTTAAAATTGGTCATTTTCAAGACAAAATAAATTCAATTTCCGCATTTCAAACCTCTGAAACAATGAATCTGCCTACAAGGGAGAATAGATTTTTCCAAGCCACAAGTTACCATATTAAGGAGCAATGAACAGGAAAGCGGAAAAAAATGGTTTATGTGAACGCTAGTTTGCCGTTTTCTTCTCTTCAGGTGCCATATTAAGGCTATCAGCTAATTGGCGCTTAATAAGCAATCGATAGCTGTGGGATAATCTCCGAGTAATCGTCAGGCCCCAATCAACAAATGCCTGAGCGATTCCCAAACAACGTCTCACTATGAACAGCTATACCCCAGTTCATCCATTACTAGCTGAGACGTCCTTGTAAACTGTCTAAATTAAAAAAATAAATATAAATAAAACAATATATTGATATGCACTGTTGGATACCACGTATAGCTGGGTTCGTGGCGATTTTATTTCTTTTCTTTATTTACACATGCAGTGGTCATTTCAATACATGTTTATACGTTCAACTGTTCAATATAATGAACAATTTTATAGTTAGTTATGAACAGGAAGGAAATAATTAACACATCTTTACCATCCTTGAATATGGTTTTATTCTGTCATGTGATATTTTCCCGAATATCGATTATAAAAGCCAAATATTATGTTGAGACGGTTCATTCAAATCGAGATAGCACTACAAAATATTTCAATATACGGAGAAATGGACCGGCACTTAGAGCAGCTTCGGTTGTACTGTCGCTTATGTGCAGTATCCGAAAATATGGCCAGACAAAACACTTACAAGTTGATTTTTTGGAAGCATGGGTACATTCTATGCAGATCCAATCTCCTTCCGGTACCGAATCTTCGTTAATACCGGCACAGTCGTAATGCCACCATTCATATTCGCAGTGTGACCCATCGCAACCAATCATTCTATCGTTGTTTGGTTTACCACAAAGACAATATGGCTCGTCTTCATCACCGATGTCAGCAAGATTAATTTCAGTTAGATCTGCATCGCACATGTTCGAAAACAAATAATCAGATAAACAGATATACATGCCATTCTGAATAATATCGCTGACGTTATACTTGAAAGATTTTTTTTGATTTGAGATCCAATGTATTTATAGTAAACGTTGGCCTGAGAATAATTAGCCGAGTGACAACTGTCAAATACTTGAGGTGTCCTGCCTCTGCATGAATTTTACTAGAGCAATCTGCGTCATGTGGTTCCTTCATTTATTATTTATTCAAAACAATTAATACTTCAATAATTTCCTCATACTTATTATACTTGTTTCAGATAATAAAGAAATGAATCATACTGGTATGTTGTGGATAGGCCCTAACAAGTTTGATGGAACGCAAAATACGCGATATGGTCGTAAAAGTGTAATATCTTTTAATGGATTTTTATTGACATATGACAGATTTGGACATTGGTTTTTAAAATAAAAGACGTTAAAATTTACCAATAAATCAAATATATCCAGACACCATTTCTACAAACAAGATGGCATTTTTGCTATATTTATTTCCCCCCGAAATCTACCTTATTCAAATAATTATAACAGAGCATTCACCCCCATGATCATAGTTAACATACTGCCCGAATAAATGATCTGTTCAGTTGCGTAATGCCACAAGCCTTGGTGATATTACCAACAGCGGGAGGTTGAGTATCAATTCACATTCACAATACACTATCTCTTTACGTGGTCGCGATAATGTTACTACGACGCGTGCGCGTAAAACCGATAATTGCCGAGCAAGACCGAGTCTGTCTTAATCCCTTTGCTAATCCGTTGGAATCCCACTGAGGCGGTCACGCACATGGTACACTTTGATCTGACGGAGCTGTGTCTCCATCTATTTTAGCTCCATGTTTAAATCAATGGGAAAACAACTATTGTCAAATCGGTCTTTTACGTCATCGATAAATATATTAAATAATGTTGGGGAAAGGCTACATCCCTGACGAACTCCCAGGTCACTTTGAAAGTTAGAGGAGATTTCCTCGTTCATTCTAACCCTATATGATATATTAATGTATAAGGATGACACTATTTTAATCGTCTTGCCTCTTATGTCCTTGTCAGAAAGCTTCTTGTATAAAATATTTCTGTCGACAGAGTCGAATGCTTTATGTAAATCTATGAAGCATGCATACAAGCCTTTTCGTCGAAATGTATACTTATCAATAATGGTTCGTAAGGTGAATATATGATCGGTAGAGCGGAAGCCTTTCCTAAAACCTACTTGGTTCGGGCTAATTTGTTCAGTAGTTTCAAGATGGTTCACAATGCGATTGTTAATTATTTTGCAGAAAAGCTTACCTAGTGCATACCTCATATATATATAAATATATATTTAACAGACTGTTTGTTCACGACTCGCAAGCCCAAGATTAAGCGTTTTTTGCCGCTTTTTTGACTGGAAACGGACAAAGGGTTAACCACAGGAAGTTGACTTGTACACCTTCCGATTAATCCCTTCATTTCAAGTTCTTTCACAGCTTCACAAACAAAGCCTGCATTGTCCAAAGCCAAGATCTGTTGTTTTTGGATAAGTTGGGTGGCGGCTAGAATAAAAGGGAATCTTATGTCCATTTTCAATAATGTCCAGTAGAAACAATGATGTTCTTATAGACCTCCAAAATTCTACGTTTTTCTTTAACCGTCGTTTTACAATAATATATGCCGGCCCTTGTTCGTATTCATGATTAGAACCAAACATGAATTTCCCCATAAATTACTGACGATGAAACAGTGAGCATAATGTTTCAGACGGGTCGTACTAAAAACTGCGCGGAACTGCGCAGAACTGCGCGGAGCTTAATTTCAACTGCGCGTGGATTATTTGATGGATTTTTCTTTATTTGCTGACGAGCAGAATAGTAGTATACAAAGAGTCTTTCAGCGTCCTAGCGCCTCTGCGCATGCGCAGAAAAAAAAATGGGCAGGATTTGTGGCGGTATTGGGGCGTTGTGCGCAGGTGAATGGGGCGCAGGTATGACGTCACTTCCGGTTGGGGTGAATGTGGCGTGACCTTGGGGACATGTATTTCTTCGCGGTGATGCGGTCTGGCGGTGATGCGGTCTGCCTCCGCGGACCGAAAGTAGTCCCAAACCCGTGGGTTTTCGTGGAAGTGTTCGGCAATCTGTAGGGACCGCTAGTGGACCGATGGGGTCGAGTGAGGTATCAAAGTGAAGCATTCGTGAAGGGGCATTTGATGGGCTGGGTGCGGGGTTGAAATATCGGCCTTCTGCGCATGCGCGGTGGCCGAAGGGTATGAAAATAGCCTTTTTGGAACTAGGGGAGCCCCTAGTGGACCGATGGGGTCGAGTGAGGTATCAAAGTGAAGCATATGTGAAGGGGCATCTGATGGGCTGGGCGCGGGGTTGAACTATCGGCATTCTGCGCATGCGCGGAGGCCCAAGGGTATGGAAATAGACGTTTTGGAGCTAGGGAAGCCCCTAATGGACCAATGGGGTCGAGTGAGGTATCGATGTGAAGCATTCGTGAAAGGGCATCTGATGGGCTGGGTGTGGGGTTGAAATATCGACATTCTGCGCATGCGCGGTGGCCCAAGGGTATGGAAATAGCGGTTTTGGAGCTAGGGGAGTCCCTAATGGGCCAATGGAGTCGTATGAGGTATCAAAGTGAAGCATTCGTGAGGGAGCATCTGATGGACTGGGCGTGGGGTTGAAATATCGGCATTTCTGCGCATGCGCGGTGACCCAAGGGTATGGAAATAGACGTTTTGGAGCTAGGGGAGCCCCTAATGGTCCAATGGGGTCGAGTGAGGTATCAAAGTGAAGCATTCGTGAAGGGGCATCTGATGGACTGGGTGTGGGGTTGACATATCGGCCTTCTGCGCATGCGCGGTGGCCCAAGGGCATGAAAATAGCCTTTTTGGAGCTAGGGGAGCCCCTAATGGTCCAATGGGATCGAGTGAGGTATCAAAGTGAAGCATTCATGAAGGGGCATCTGATGGACTGGTGTGGGGTTGAATTAGGGTCATTCTGCGCATGCGCGGTGGCCCAAGGGTATGAAAATAGACGTTTTGGCATCTAGGGGAGCCCCTAATGGTCGAATGGGGTCGAGTGAGGTATCAAAGTGAAGCCTAGGTGAAGAGGCGTTCAGGCAATGGGGTGGGTGCATGTAAAATTTTTCCTGAAAAAAAAAAACGGAAAACGGACTTTATCGAAAAACCTGGGAAAATGCCTATATGGGGTATGAGGGGTATATAGGTCGACGGGCTTAACGGGGCTTGTCTATCAATAGAGTTATCTCCCCCTAGTTCCAGGGTGGGTGTATGTAAAAATTTTCCTGAAAAAATACGGAATACGGACTTTATCCTAAATTACGGGAAAATGCCTATATGGGGTATGGGAGGTATAGGACCATCCTGGGAAACCTACTTCTCCACATTTGCGGTATAGGTTGTGGGGTCTCGTTTACTCGTCTCGTCATTTAGAACATGATAGGAAGTGTCCCCGTGCGAATCGGTGAAATTTTTGAAAAAAGTCACCGAACCCCATATAGTCCCATACTGAGGGTATAGGATCAATGTTTATCCTACTGGGAAACCCACTTCTATACATTTGCGGTAGGGTTGTGGGGTCTCGTTTTACTCGTCTCGTCTGACTTCATTGGTATTCTTGTTCTTAACCCTATATTTGGGGTAAGCATTTTACTTTGTTTTGTTTTGTACTCTGCCCTGTACCGGGTGTTTGGTGCAATAAACTTGAACTTGAACTTTAGAACACGATAGGAAGTGTTGCGGAGCGAATCGGTGAAATTTTTTAAAAAAGTCACCGAGGCCTGGGTAGGCCCATAGGCCTATACTGCATGGCTATGGGTGTATAGGCCCATACGGGCTGGACATGTTGGAGTCTAGGTGAGTCCCTAATGGTCCAATGGGGTCGAGTGAGGTCTTATTTTGAAGCTCTCGTGGAGGAGCACTTGACTACACTAATGGTTCGTCCGTGTTCAATAGTCTGCGCATGCGCAGTCTGGCCCGTAGTATAGAACCAGGCATTTTGGGTGCTATGTAGGGGTGTGTTTGGGTTAGAGATGGGCTATTCACGGTTCGAATGGGTCGTGTGAGGTGTCAAAGTGAAGCTTGTGTGGGGTAGAGTCAGAATGGTGTGTTTTTGAATGCATGTCGCGTTAATCTGCGCATGCGCAGTTGGTTGTAGTAAGTAAAGTGGCCATTTTGGGGCAGTGAAGGAAGTTATTTGGGGTGGAGATGGGCTAATCACGGTTCGAATGCGTCCTGGAAGGTGTCATCTTGTAGTTCTCGGGGTGTACATTCCGATTTGAGGGATGTTCGCGTCATCTGTGACGTCATCGGTGACGTCATCGGTACGAGTAGTAGCGAAAGTGGCCATTTTCGGGCAGTACATGAAGGTATTTGGGGTCGAGATGGGCTATTCACGGTTCGAATGCGTCCTGGAAGGTGCGTCATCTTGTAGTTCTCGGGGTGTACATTCCGTTGACGGAGGGATGTTCGCGTCATCTGTGACGTCATCGGTGACGTCATCGGTACGAGTAGTAGCGAAAGTGGCCATTTTCGGGCAGTACATGAAGGTATTTGGGGTCGAGATGGCTATTCACGGTTCGAATGTCCTGGAAGGTGTCATCTTGTAGTTCTCGGGGTGTACATTCCGATTTGAGGGATGTCCGGCACATTCGTGACGTCATCGGTGACGTCATTGGTACGAGTAGTAGCGAAAGTGGACATTTTCGGGCAGTACATGAAGGTATTTGGGATCGAGGTGGGCTATTCACGGTTCGAATGCGTCCTCGAAGGTGTCATCTTGTAGTTCTCGGGGTGTACATTCCGATTTGAGGGATGTTCGCGTCATCGGTGACGTCATCTGTACGAGTAGTAGCGAAAGTGGACATTTTCGGGCAGTACATGAAGGTATTTGGGGTCGAGATGGGCTCTTCACGGTTCGAATGCGTCCTGGAAGGTGTCATCTTGTAATTCTCGGGGTGTACATTCCGATTTGAGGGGTGTCCGCGTCATCTGTGACGTCATTGATGACGTCATCGGTACGAGTAGTAGCGAAAGTGGACATTTTCGGGCAGTACATGAAGGTATTTGGGATCGAGATGGGCTATTCACGGTTCGAATGCGTCCCCGAAGGTGTCATCTTGTAGTTCTCGGGGTGTACATTCCGATTTGAGGGATGTTCGCGTCATCTGTGACGTCATCGGTGACGTCATCGGTACGAGTAGTAGCGAAAGTGGACATTTTCGGGCAGTACATGAAGGTACTTGGGGTCGAGATGGGCTATTCACGGTTCGAATTCGTCCTGGAAGGTGTCATCTTGTAGTTCTCGGGGTGTACATTCCGATTTGAGGGGTGTCCGCGTCATCTGTGACGTCATTGATGACGTCATCGGTACGAGTAGTAGCGAAAGTGGACATTTTGTGGGTGCGTGAGGGTGAGTTTGGTGTAGAGATGCACCATCCTTAGTCCGAATGCGTCGCGTGAGGTGTCATTTTGTAGCTCTCGGGGTGTACATTCCGAATTGAGGCATGTCCGAAGCATCTGTGACGTCATCGATGACGTCATCAGTAGGAGTATTAGCGAAAGTGAGCCTTTGGGGGCAGTGCAGGAAGGTATTTGGTGTAGAGATGGACCATCCGCGTTGCGAATGCGTCGTGTGGGGTATCATGTTGTAGCTCTCGGAGTATAGACCCT
>JAVTVY010046250.1:0-22000 GCA_036873755.1 Hanleya hanleyi | reverse complement strand
TTTTCCTGGGGCGGATATTGAATGACGGACTAGACTCTCGTATTCCAGTATCTCCAGTTACAGGATAGCGATTTTTCAGTCTGAAAGATAAACCGAGAAGTGACTGTTATATCCATCTGCATAAGGGAAAGTAGATCATGTGGATTAAGCCGGACAATAAGCTTTTGGGCTTTACAATTGTCTAAATTACCTCAACACCCTAAAACCAAAACATGATATGAGGTAAGTACTCGATTTATTGATTGGTGTTATTTGGGAGGATTTCAACGAGACTATTTCCAAAATATATTGAATTCTTTTATCCAAAGGTATACAAATCTTTCTCTATATTCCCTTTAAAGGTATATGCCATGTGCCACTACCCAGAAATGGAAAATAATTTGGTAATGTCTTTGGACAACTCATCCCAGACGTACTTTATGTGTGTTCTCTTTTCGCATGTAAAAGTTTTCTCTTCCACATTAATTGGGACATTCACGAAACAGAAATGTCCATTCATTTAACATTTGATAGAGGAAAATAACTCCCCATAATCTGATAATAACGACCGACGCTTCGCTTGCCATAATTCAGGGTGTCTTTGATAAGGCTACTCTATTTTACAATGAAACAACTTAAATGGTAATTTCAGGGGCGTCGGAAGCGAATTCAAAGTAGTACGGCCTTACGATGTTACCATAAAAACCATGAAAACGCAATAATTCGATGTTGTTTTCCTGCTATGCTGAATTAGAATAGTATAGACGTAACCGATACCGGTATAATTCTTATGGGCAACGGGGTGTTAGTAAATTCCTTGCAGAAGTAGCGTTCAGTACATTCATTATTTAACAGTATAGATGGCGCTAGCTATACTTCTGCAAAAATATACTTGGCGCTCGAAGTTTTTATAACAGTCCATAAACAGTTAGCAGTGATTTTTTTTTTATGAACAAGGCACGCAAATGCGAGAAAACCCATCTATGCCGTCCGCCATTATAGTTACTCGCAGGGAATTAACTAGAGAAGGGAGTACTTGCAGCAAAATTATTTAGAAAAAGCGACTGCCGTACCGCTTCAAACGCCCTTGAATTTAGCATGGGCGAGATATGAATGAGACACCCTAGTAGTATACACAACCCTTTACGACGCTCATTCACCTTTGAACTCTGAGTGCACTTTATCCCATGATGCAACACCAAAGGTCATTGAGTGCAAGTGTACTGACTTGTTCTGGGCTGCGCAGGTATGTTATATGTGTGACGTCATATGACGTCACTTCCGGTCTGCGTGAATCGGGCGTGACCTGGGTATGTCTGACTGTATGGAATGATAGGAATGCATGTATTGACTTGTATCTGGGTTTTTTCCATCACGGGGAGGTCACGTGATCACTATAGTTGAAGGTCATTTGTAATGATAGGAATGCATGTACTGACCTGTTCATTCATCCGAAAGAGGGGCTCTTGTTTACATCCGTGTACATCCGGGACCTTGAACATGTAGTGTATCCATCCGGGTCCTTTTTCCATCCGGGGACTTACAGCCGGGCATTGATGGCAGAATCCGTGTTCTTGTCTTTTTATTCTTACAGCCGGGTATTTTATGGTTGACCTATATCCGGGTCCTCGATAATAGCAATGCCTGTAGTGAGCTGTATGTGGGTTTTTCCACTCCTTTTACAGCATACTTACATACGGGTTCTTGTACAGCCGGATGCAAGTATGACGTCACTTCCGGTCTGCGTGAATCGGGCGTTACCTTGGGGGTGTATTCTTTCGTGCTGATGCGGTCTGGCGGTGATGCGGTCTGCCTCCGCGGACAGAATGTAGTCCTAGATACGTGGGTTTTCGTGAGAATGTTCGGCAATCTTCAGGGGCGACAGGGTCCCCTAGTGGACTGATTGGGTCGAGTGAGGTGTCAAAGTGAAACGCTCCCCCAGGACCATTTAGTCTTGGGTGGGTGCATGTAAAATTAGGATTTGTCCCGAAAATATCCAAAGCAAAACACAGACTTTATCCCTACAATAGGGGAAAACTCCAATCAACCCTATCCCAAAGGGCTAATATCGGTCCCTGGCTTATCGGGGCCTGCTGAGAGAGGTAGGGTGGTGGAGTGGGTGTATGTAAATTTAGGATTTGTCCCGAAAATATAAAAAGCGGAACACGGACTTTACCCCTAAAATAGGGGAAAATCCCTATCAACCCTATCCCAAAGGGCAAATATCGGTCCCTGGCTTATCGGGAGTGTGCACTCATCCCGCTGAGATGTCCCCTATGCTCCAAGAGGAAAGAAGAACGGCTCCAATCGTTGTAATCATCAGGGCCACTCAATTACTCCCGAAAGCGGAGCTTTCTAACTAGAAAATCACAAAACACGAGCTCCCACACCTTGTATACACCTAGGTAAATAACACCTAGTGAATGGGAACTTCCTACTAACACCACCTTGCACCCAGGTAAAACAAAACCACACTATTAGTATCAATGCGAGTTACACAATAATAATATACTAATCTAATAGATACACCGAGTATACCCGGAAAAAGCCGAGTGTAAAAAAATTAATTGTCTCTGCCCACACGTCCGTAAATTAGCACACGCATCATGGCGCACTTTGAGGGTAATGAGGTGTGGAGGTTGGTCATGGTCATAGAATAGGGAGGAGAGGAGTTTGACATTTTGTAGGACCATGTGTTATTTCAATGTGCAACGTTAGAAGTCTCTCTATCGAAGGACTGGGTTGGCCCTGACATGCGCGTGTGTGTGTGTGTGTGTGTGTGTGTGTGTCTGTGTGTGTGTATATGTGAGCAGTGGATTTTACATCCGGGACCTTGTCAATGTCAACATCCGGGTTTCCCAGTGAGTTTTTCCCGTCGTTCCTCCGTCTTCCATCCGGGTACTGTGGTTTTAAATCCGGGTCCTCATCTTACATCCGGGTTTTTCCATGTTTACTGTCACGTGACCGGAAATGACCTTTAACCGCTGACATGAGCTCTAACGTTTAACCTTTTAACATTTAACATCCGCATGTAAACACACTCATAACGATTCCACCAACGTGGATGTGCTGTGATGGAGGGGCTAATAAAATAATTGGCCTGTAATCTTTGTTGTTGCTCTCTTTTTGGACTAACCAATCAGAATAGTACGTATCACGGACTACACCCGCAGAGCTACGTATAGGTGCGCATGTGTGACATGGTCTATAAAACACGTCCCTCTGGATCTCACACCCCGATTCCTACGGTTGCAGAGCCATGACGGATACCCACCCCTATGCGACTCGCATTTTACAGCATGCGACCGTGGTTAATTCACTCACGGGTTACCGAGCAGTGGTTCAGCCCATGTTTGCAGAGGGCGACGACAACGAGGAGCGACGCCAGATACTGAAAGAGTTCACAGAAGCGGTCCTCGACAGAGTGCACTTGAAGGAGAGGTGTGCTATCACTCACCACTACTGGACTATGGCAGCCATCCTTGATGCCCGGACTATGGACCACGAGCGCTCACGCCGGAACCAGCGACGGCTCGTTGGCCTAGTAATGGTCTTTGCTCTGATGACCCTGACGCTGTGGCAATGACAACGACAGCGACAGAAAAAGAACTGCTCTTCAGAGCCTCCACAGATGCGATAATGTGCAACCGATATACACGAGGGTCAGTCACAGTGTGCGTATTTCACCTTTCGTCATTGGGTCAACCATGTCACCGAGAGACCTGACCATAAATACGAGAGACAGTCAGAGTGTGTGTCATTCACCGTTCGTCATTGGGTCAACCATGTCACCAGTCCTACGAGCCATCCTTCCTCTCACACCCCAGGTGGGGTTACACGTCTATAAAGATAAAGTCACCATCGTTGATGGCCGTGGAGATGTTTGCTGGTCGCGCGCTGAGACCGTATCGAATACGGTTATTTAAATTTAAATGGGTGTTGAGCGGTGAGCTCGACGGAAACCTCATCCACATAGACAATATCATCTACGTACACCGTGAACATTTCTTCCCACGCCTGGGCCGTTACCAAGACCCTATGCGAGGCTTCACCCTAGACCCCGATCTGTGGACAGCCTTCGAGAAAGTGGTGCCTATCGTGGACCAGCTGTTTACAACGGACGAGCGGTGAGCTGTTCAGTTGGAGTGGGCTCGTGCCCTGAGAGAAGCGGCGGCAGAACACAATGAACAAATTACCAAACCTAGCAATGATGCGGAGGCAGACGACGATGCCATTGATTATCCGGCTAGACTCAGTCAGCCCAGTGATATGATCACCCGATCCTTTGATCTCACGTCATAAACTTTTTCTTCCTATAAATACGAGAGACAGTCAAATCTGCTACCATTCGCGTACTGACCATGACGAAGCATATAATACGGGCGTTTCATAGCTTGACCCCGAGGTCTTTCTGCACGTTTATGCGGATACGGTCGATATCACAGAGGAGGTGGGAGACACCTGTGATGCGGACTCTACACAACCGTGCCCGGCTACCATTCGTCTGTCCCGGGAGGGCTGGACCAAATTCAAACGGGTGTTGTCTGGTGAACTGGACGGCGACCTCACTCACTTGTGTCACGATGTGTACATCCGACGCGGCCCCTTCTTTGCTCAATTGGCTCGGCTGGATGGGGTACAGTGCATTTTACCCTCCATCATGTTCTATGGTCTGCATTGGAAGATGCCGTGGCAGATGTGGATCAAATGCTTACGGAGGAAGAGTGGTCATCAGACGAGTTGGACTGGTCATTTACCATGGACAATGTGCTGGCAGAAGCCAAAGAAGAAAATCAGAAAGAAACTCTGGCCCAAGATATACCCGTTATAAATAAACGATAGAGCCAGAAGGTGTTTTTCTTCCATTTTTCTCACAAACACAAAAGAAAAAGGTGTTACAGAAAGGCGGCTTTCTGGGGGCCATCTTAGCACCGTTGGCCGCTTCCGTGTTGGGTCCAGCATCCAACGACGAACACGACACCAGGAACAAGTACCCAAGGGTTGGGACACCTATTAAAACCAACAGCAGCAGCAGGACAGCTCAGTGGCCATGTTTTACCTCACCCTACCCAGTAACAATTCGCTCGATGTGTTTCCTGACAACACCTTGGCCAAGTACATGACCCAGTTACCGCAACCGTTGCATTTACCAGGACGATGGGAATGTGGTCTGGTGGATATCCAATACCCTTACTCGTGGTACAACGTGCGAGCCAATGAAGTGTGGTACGAGGTGACCAACGAAGGAAAAGACATCCGACTTACTCTCCCCGAAGGCCAATACGATACCCCCAAGGAGTTCATACAGGGGATGACAAGACTGTTGCATTATAAATCTCTACGAGAGATCACGAATACTTCCTTTCCTTCAAGAATCGGATTCCGATTGCAACGTACACAACAAGGCACAGATCCTCCTCATCGCCAACGTCAGTGTCGTGCCGAGTTCTATCCTACAGCAAATGTTGGGTCTCGCTCACCCGACCTACACGGGTCCATCCGAGGACCATGGCCAGATCCCGATGGATATGAAGTCGGGTATGTACGGACTCTACGTCTGCTCGGACGTGGTCGACAACCACATCCTGCCCCTCCACCAACAGTGAATTTGATTTCGGATCGTCCCGCCTACACAGACCAGTGCCGAACAAGGATTATGGGTGGAGCATCTTCCGCTCTCCAGCATCAACGAAACAGGGCCCATCGTGTTCACCATCAGTAAAGCGGATACGGCCTATGTGGATTTAGCCCATACGTACTTGTATGTGAAAGCCAAGATCGTCAATGGAGATGGCTCCAGAAACGTCCAAGCTGCAATGGTGGGCCCGACGAATCTCTGGCTGCACTCTATGTTTCAATAGGTGGATATTTTTCTCAGCGACAAGCTCATCAGTGACTCGACCAGCATGTACCCCTATCGAACCTACATCGAGACACTGTTGTCGTATGGACGAGAGGCTAAAAAATCTCAGCTGACAGCCGCTTTATTCTACCAAGACACAGTCGAGCACATGGGCACGGTGGACAATGCGGGATATAACAAACGGAAGGCTTTCACCGCGAACGGCGCCTCGGTGGATCTCATGGGTCGACTGCAGGCAGACATTTTCATGCGAGACCGGTACCTCTTGAGCAAGATCTCCATCAAAATTCGACTGATACGG
Organism: Hanleya hanleyi; assembly: GCA_036873755.1. NCBI lineage: Eukaryota > Metazoa > Mollusca > Polyplacophora > Lepidopleurida > Hanleyidae > Hanleya > Hanleya hanleyi. Next base: position 15,857 of record JAVTVY010046250.1, on the reverse strand, counting down.
GCGCCTCCGACATTCGCCTTGATGGCCACTGACGTAGTTGGGCATGCAGCCGACTATAAAATCGTCATCCAAGACGCAGTCCTGTATGTCCGAAAAGTGAAACCGAATCCAGCCGTTCAATTGGGACACCTCAAAGCCTTGGAAACAAAACCAGCCCAGTACCCTATCCGACGTGTGCAAACCAAAGTGTTTTCTGTGTCTGCTGGAAATATGAGCGCCAACAAAGAAAACCTGTTCCTGGGGGAACTACCCAAGCGATTGATCCTGGCCTGTGTGGAAAATACCAGTTTCAGCGGAGCCTACCCAGAGAATCACTTTGACTTTAAACATTTCGGCATCAATTTTGTGGCCCTGCATGTGGACGGACAACAGATCCCAGCCACGGCCTTAACACCGAAATTTGGGCTCGGGAATTTCATTCGAGCCTACCAGAGCCTGTTTACAGCCACGGGTCAAATCAACCAGGACGAAGGGAATATGATCAGTCGGGAGGACTACACGTTGTTCTGTTTCGATCTGCCCCCCCCCCCCCCCACCTTAGTGAACGACCATCAGCTGGCCCTCACCAAGCAAGTCAATTTACGGTTGGAAATCCACTTTGCACGAGCCCTTCGGACCACCGTCAATGTGATCTGCTACGCCGAGTTTGACAACTTCATTCAAGTGGATAAGGCGCGCAACGTCCTGTGTGACTTTGCCACCTAACATGGATACAGACCAGGTAACCACCGTGCTGGATAATGACCCAGGGACACGTATGGTCTTTCAAGGGGTGTTCGCCCGAGATGTGTTCCCATTAGACCGTGTGTATCCTGCTGCTTACGTTCTCAACACGGACCCGATGGATCGGCCCGGTGAACATTGGGTGGCCGTGTACGTGACAGAACAGCAGCGCGAATATTTTGACCTGTACGGCCTGTCACCCCGCCATCCCGATTTAACAGATTTCATGGATCAAGGCACAGAGACGTGGTGTTGGAACAGTCAAACGTTGCAAAGCCTGACCAGTAGTGTGTGCGGACAATATTGCTTGTTTACCTGTACCATCGATGCCGCGGAAGAACCTATCTACCATCGCACAGATGTTTGACGAGTACCCCAAGGCCGAGGACCGCGATGTACTTGTATATGACTGGGCCGTCCATCATTTCAATGTACAAGCCCCGTTCTGGGCTTAAGGTTTTTCACGTAAATACCCCCTGTTCTGGGCTTAAATTCTATCGATTTCAATGTACAAGCCCCCGTTTCTACGCTTCAGTTTCCACGTGGTTGTTCTCAAGTTGTTGTTGTTGTTAGTTGTTGTTGAATAAAAAACAAACTGAGATCTCACCAAAAAAACCTTGTCTTGTGTGTTTTCTATATGAACATAAAACAAGCGGCCATGAAGGCTACAACAGACATATGGGGATTCGGTCAAACTGGCCTTGAACACCGTTGAGAAAGTAGCCATTCAGTGGCCTAGGATGGGGCCAAATGTAACCAATCAATGTGCAGAAAACAATGCAAGAGCACTGCAGTAAAATAGAGAGCCAATGAAATCAGCCCACAGACCAAGTACATGTTTTGGTCTAGGTTAAGAGCGGGCATTCCAGCACAAAGATTTTGACGAGGAGTTACAGTTTACAAGAGCAACAGGTGGAGTGAAAAACTACGGAGGTTCGAGGTGCGGGTAAAGGCCAGGAAGACAGCGAGTGGAAACTCGTCCAACACCTATAGATTTTGTTTATTACTATAAGTTCCATGGTTTCATGTATTTTTTCGTGCCAATATGGTTCTGGGAAAACTGAGGGTTCCCCACTGGCCATTTAACATGGGCACAGTGCTGGCGATGGTGGCGGGGACCCTGTGCATTCCATGGGTGCTTCGGGAGGGTGGATAAAGGCTATCTATTGGCCCGGAGAGGGTCGAACATTACCGGAAGGGGGACCTTTGACATTTTGACCTGGATGTGACCTTTGACCTTTTGACCCGAAATTCACCCGCGCACTTCCGGATAACCCGCGCGCGCGCGCGCGTGCGGCCGGATAACGCGCGCGCTGCGTGCGGCCGGGCCGGGTCGGGTCGGGGAAAATCCGGACCATGCGTGTAAGGTCTAAGGAAAAATTGGAACGCAGCTGTGTTCGGAGGTAGTTTTTCTGGTCATTCTGAAAACCAGAAGTGACGTCACACACTTGCGCAGACCCACCAAACCATGTGACCTGCGCAGTAACCTACATGGAAAAAACCCCGTATGTAAGATGAGTACCCTAATTTTACATGCACCCACCCATGCACAGGCCCCGATAAGCCCGGAGATCGATATTAGCCCCCACTAGACAGGGTTGATAGGAGTTTTCCCCTATTGTAGGGGTAAAGTCTGTGTTCCGCTTTTTATATTTTTTTCTGGAGAAACTTTTATATACACCCACCCCGCCTCTCTCAGCAGACCCCGATAAGCCCGGGGGACCGATACTAGCCCTTTTGAATAGGGTTAGTAGGAGTTTTCCCCTATTGTAGGGGTAAAGTCCGTGTTCCGCTTTTTATATTTTCAGGGACAAATCCGCATTTTACATGCACCCACCCATGACTTGATAGGCAGACACCGATAAGCCCGGGGACCGATATTAGCCCTTTGGGATAGGGTTGATAGGGGTTTTCCCCTATTTTAGGGGTAAAGTCCGTGTTCCGCTTTTTATATTTTCGCGACAAATCCTAAATTTACATACACCCACTCCCCATGAACCCGGATGTAAGTCCCTGATTGAACCCGGATATAAGTCCCCGGCTGTACAAGAACCCGTATGTAAGTATGCTGTAAAAGGATGAATGAAAAAAACCCACATACAGCTCACTACAGGCATTGCTATTATCGAGGACCCGGATATAGGTCAACCATAAAATACCCGGCTGTAAGGATAAACAGACAAGGACACGGATTCTGCCATCAATGCCCGGCTGTAAGTCCCCGGATGGACAAAGGACTCGGATGAATACACTACATGTACAAGGTCCCGGGTGTACACGGATGTAAACAAGTCCCCGGATGAATGAACAAGAGGTCAGTACATGCATTCCTATCATTCAAATGACCTTGAACTATAGTGATCACGTGACCTCCCCGTGAAGGAAAAAAACAGATACAAGTCAATACATGCATTTCTATCATTCCATACAGTCAGACATACCCAGGTCACGCCCGATTCACGCAGACCGGAAGTGACGTCATACATGCCGTCACACATATAACATACATGCGCAGCCCAGAACGAGTCAGTACACTTGCGCTCTTTGACCTTTGGTGTTGCATCATGGGATAAAGTGCACTCAGAGGTCAAACGTCAATGAGCGTCGAAAAGGGTGTTGTATACTACTCACCCTGTTGTCAGAAACAAGTGGAGAAGTGGAATATGTTAACAAATATTACATGATAGCTTGAATCATGGTGTGTTTATCATGGAGTTCTCTCCCTTTTTGAAGCTTAAACGAATGGACATCTTCTGTTTCGTGAATTTTCCAATTAATGTGCTAGTGTAAACATCGGAAATTCTGCATGGAAAGAGAGGATACCCATCAAGTACTTTTGATATAAACATTAAGCTGCCACCAGAAATTTCCAACGAAACTTAATTTAGAGGCATACTTCAGGACCTCAGGCCCCCATTCTTTATATAAATCAACACCCCGCAAAACTCTTGTTTTGCGGGCCTGTGTTCAGGACTTGGCCCTCGGCCTAATATGCTTGTCTATACGAAATATTGGTTATCAAATAATACTGATTGAAACTCATTCGATGGTATATCCCGGGTACTTGCTTATGCACTACACCTGCGCAAAAGTTAAGCAACACCCTATTTTATCAACAATTGTATAATTAGACATCTACTAAACCACCATATATTGCTACTCTTATAAAAGACAAAAACAATGTTATGAATCGGAACTTTATGACAAAACGATGGCTGCAAATGGGGTACTTTTAAGACGAATTTTGCATGTCAGTTCCAGTAAATCCATTGTGGAAAATGATGTAGATTATAGCAAAGAAAAAGTCGTACACATTCTTGTCATGCCTGCATTGTGGGGTTCCGAGCTGTTATTCTACGACCGGAGATGTCCCACATGTGCTCAAAGAATTTTCAGATTATTTCAGTTTGGAACCGGTTGAGCTTAATTTGTGTGCAGGTATATAGTAATAAGCGAATAGTAGTTGTACGAAGGTCATTTTTGCTGTATTGCTCCCAAGAATATTTAAAAGGCTTCGTCTCTCGATATTTGTTCTTGTAGATTTTGTGGAATACCCTGGATTTCATACCATTCCAGCTCAATTCATGAATATACCAAAACCGGCAATTCAAAGGGTCGTCATTCGCGGTTCCGTTGGAAGACCGCCTATCTGGGTCACATGTGATACGGTTTGAATTGCACTGAAACGTACTAGCCCTCTAATGTAATGGTCAAGCTCATGTCGGTCATGCTTTCCTTGCTCTATCCGTTATAGCCATCGTCTTTTCCCCATCAACTATGTTTTTGTCAATTAGCGTACCCATTATCTATCCCGTGGTTCGTTAATTCATACACACCAAGACTTTACCTGTAGGTATACATGTATGATCACACGTTGGCCGGTAATGAGAAGGTTTTATGCTACGAATTGATGCGATATGCAAGAAGTGGAAAAAATTTACGGCGTCTGGCGACTAAAAAGCAACCATTTGACTGTACAGGAAAGCTTCCCTCGTCACCTCACATTAATTCTCGAGAATACGGTGGACCCTCAGACGTAGCTTTCGTATCAGATACGCTAGCTCGGAGGTGTGATGACAGATCAGCTCAAGGAAATAACTCATCTGATATTAATGGATGAGCATCGAGGTCGTCTGTTGGAGTAAACGCCTCAACAGGCGGAATCGAGGACGTCTGTTGAAGTAAACGCCTCAACAGGGGGCAAACCTGGTAAATGCAAGAATACCCAGAAAAACTTACCTGTAGTCGACATCGTATACGGCTTAAATTTCCCACAAAATCAATAAACCTACATATATTTGTCGAATGACAAGTACAGAGGGCGGCCCTTGCGGACTAACAGTCCACCAGCATAATCCTACCAAATACAGGTATTAAATTGGAGATTAAGAGGTGGGAAAAATTGGTATTAAGAGGTGGGAAAAATTGACGACATCTGGCGACTAAAGAGGAACCATATGACTCTACAGGAAAGCTTCCCTCGACACCTCACATTCATCCCGAGAATACGGTGGATTCTTGGACGTAGCTTTGATATTTCAGCTACAGTAGCCATGTATGAGTTGCTCTTTGCAATGTCGCGATAATTGTTCAACAGTGCGAGTTCCGTTTATAGTTCTGAATAAATTCAATGGAATTTCGAGAGAATAACTTGAAATTCAATGTCAATGATCATACGACATTTATATGAAAATATGTATATAGTTTAGCAGTTACTATGTTCAGTATATGTATAACGGAGATCAAGTATAAGTCATAAGTATATTAGTCACATTGAACTGAACTGATATATATTACACGGTACTTCCCTGCTATATCTTCTTAGTTTACCTAGATTATATTCAGTCGTTTAAACAAATGAAAAAAAACATTGTATACTACAGCACTGAACTTCCTGGTCACGCAGCTTTACGATATCATCACACCCAGTCCATGCTCTTCAAGATGGGAAGGGGGAGGGGGATATACCCATACATGAGCAAAGAACCTGGTGTCATACCTATCACGCAGAAGGAAGTTAACTTTATTGACAACCAGATCAAGTAGGAGATGTGTCCACTTACAATAGCTCTGAATAATGACATTTATTAAATAAGACTGTCGTGCTAAGAAACTCCAGCTACAAATTATTGTCAATCCCAAAAATGCCATATACACACTCTTTCAGTCCAATTCCATTAAAATCGCATTCATTTGCATGAAAATACCATGAACCAAATAAAAATTAAATTAGTAAGTTGTTGCCATGGAAATATCATTATAATCGAGTAGAATAATAATAATCATCATCATCAAAATATGGTTTTATTTAATTTGAAAAGATGTAATACTGGCGAGGCTTGCAGGAGCATGAGTAGCTCTGGTGAATTATGGAGGGCTCACATACTGGTTTAACACAATCTAACATCTTTGTAGTAGTCAACCTCATAATATACTATTGGATGATAATTGTATAATTTAACGTTTCCACTGACCATCGTATTTAATTCGTTCACAGCCATTATATTGTTGTATTGACTATGTGAATGATATTATTAATAAGCTTACTGAAGTGCTAGGAAAGATTAGCGTGGTTTCATGGAATTTAATCGAAAAACAGTCTTTGGATCATCGATGGTGAGTCTGTCAAAAGCGTTACGATCCGTATTCTCCGTCTTAATGGACGATTGTATAGCGAATACTTAGATAGTTTATTTGGCTTGGCTTTTACTGGCCCAGTAGGAATTATACATTAGCAGAATTTAACACGAACGTCCATATTGAAAATGAATATGATATAGCGTTAAGGGCAAATCTAAGAAGATTCAAAATTACTGACCGAAATGATAGTCCTAGGCAGTGTTTGCTAAATATCTCCAAAATGGCTACAAGGATTTGGATGAAAATTTCGCATACATTGGTTCAGATTGTTGTGGTTATTCCAATGCAATTAGAAATCAAATATATTCCTATTTCACCAAGAAATCACTCTTGCAACTTACCGCATTGAACTGTAAGGATGCCAGGGTGCATTACTTGGATAGGAATTTAAAAACGCCCAAGAAACTTCCTTTAAATCAATCACAAGAAGATCCCACACGGATAATTGGGAAAGGAATTGAGAATGGCTTCAAAATGAAAAATTTCAAGCAGGAAATGAGTGACAAATGATCCGCCATGGCATCTTCTTCACTTTACTTGTCGCTTGGAATTATGGGTAGGTAATATTCGCTGTATTGTTTACAATATTACTAATAGTACAGAATAAAAATTATGATATTACCGTCCTTGACAACTGGACACAGAGCAAGATCGTTACTTATATCAAGTGAAATACTACCTGCCAAGAGAGACACAATGAAGCAAATGTTGGATTATTAACCTCTTTCCATGTGTATTTTTACGTTCTTTTCAAAAGCTCCGCCCCGCCATTTTCATCGTCACAAACTAGCTGGGTCAAGCACCTTGTCTGCATAAACATGCGCCGGAAATCTAACATTCATTCGACATTCCGAAGTGTAACGAATCCTTACATGTTCCCTTAGTATGTATTAATGGATTGTCATAATATCAATTAAATCGTCTATTGATTAATAATTATCCTTTAGTGAAGGGACTATATATCTGGGTGGTTTGCCTCAGTTGTTGGGAGTTAAATGGCATTCAGGGTTTTCCGACGATTCCTGCGGAAATCAGCGAACCATGACGTCACCATGCATCATGCACTCCAAGTTATTTTGTCAATTTTTGTAAATGGATTTAGTAAATACATTCTATAGGACACTAGTCGTTTCTTACTTGCGCAATAACTCTTTTTGCATTTTTAGTATCTGATACCTGTAGTACTATTTTGCTGGGCATTTCTATTCATATACTCGATCAGATACGAATTGCTGGCGGACGGTAGTGTGGCGTAAGTGTGGAATCCTCCAACACAACAACAACACATGGAGGAAAGCGACCCATCAATTGTGGTTTGTATTTGTCCAAAAACTGTTTGTATAGGCAATAATCATGCTTGTATATAGTTGGTAATATGATAGTTAAGTGCAATACTCAGGTCAGAACTCTACGCAACGCATGTTTATACCTTGTAGCAGGTCATAACTCAATGACCATGTGCTCCATTCTTATGTAAAACGGGGGGAGTATACTGTATAAACACACATGTAGATTAACCCCCCCAAATATTCGTCGTGTATACTCGTGTAATATGGTTCTATGTCTGCTGTGTTCGGTAATCAAGGGTTAAATTTACCAACTGAATATTCAACTCAGCTGTAAAAGAAGTACTTGCAGAAAATGGCAGTGCAACATTTACATCCTGTGCTCATTTCCTGTTTGCAAATTTTCAATTTTGAAGCCATTCTCAATTCCTTTAACAATTATCTGTGTGGGATCTTCTTGTGATTGATTTAGAGGAAGTTTATTGGGCGTTTTTAAATTCCTATCCAAGTAATGCACCCAGGCATCCTTACAGTTCAATGCGGTAAGTTGCAAGAGTGATTTCTTGGTGAAATAGGAATATATTTGATTTCTAATTGCATTGGAATAACCACAACAATCTGAACCAATATATGCGAAATTTTCATCCAAATCCTTTTAGCCATTTTGGAGATATCTGGCAAACACTGCCTATGACTATCATTTTGATCAGTAATTTTCAATCTTCTTAGGTTTGCCCTTAACGCACAACACAGGTAAACACCGAACGAATAAAGCGGAAAGGATTTGATTCTTGCCAAATGACGAACTCTTTAAAGTCGGAGGAAATATAAGAAAATAATGATTTGAGGTGAATAATTAACTTCAAGCAGTTTCGCTTGAAGATACTAAGTCTACATCGAAGAATCCGCCAAATTTTCGGGTCTGAATGTTAGATGTCGACGAATGCTCTTCTGCAGAGTCATATTTTTGCTTTTTAGTCGCCAGACGTCGTCAATTTTCCCGCCTCTTGCATACCGCTCCAATTCGTATCAGCCAGTTGCCGTAATATTCATGCAAGCGAAAATGTCACAAATTACGGGTGTCTATATATCTTAGAATCTGGATATTCTGATCATGGTCATTTTTGCCGTTATGAAATCTGGTGACCACCTCATTTGGGAGGTGATTTGAAATTTGCTTACAGGCATGCTTGGACACCAAGGAGAGAACAATCATAACGTCTTCTCCGAAAAAATAAAACATTGTTCTTTCTAGCAGTTAGAATTCTTTTCATTTGCATAATTTGTATGGGCAGTTTATGTCATTTTCCTCTCGATATTCCCTGAAGCTAAAGCTAATGGCCAGGCGAAGTTTCCCAAATAAATGTCAATGTTATATCCACATCGAATTTTGATAAACTGAGTGAGTGAGTAGGATTTAAAGTCGTTTTCAACATTTTTTCAGTCATATCACCACAGTTCCAATTATCCTGGACACTGATCATCCTAGCCAGTACAGCACCGGTCACCCATCCAAGTAGGCCTATTGGCTGAGCTCAACGTTGCTTGACTTCGGTGATCTGACGAGAACCGGTGTGCCCAACGTGATACACCGTACTATCGAATTTTGATATAAGACTTGCAATTATAAAGTGCGTAACTTGCGTAAATATGAAACTTAATCTATCAAACCGAGAAACCAAAAATTCGAACTAAAAACTCACTGTATCGATTAGAATAGTAGGAAATGCTGCCTAAACTGAACGACAAACAATGAGTCGTGTGCGAATCATTTGTTGTCGAGCAGTAGCATATGATACACTGAAGATTACACCTGCCACCAATGAATCATAATTTTGTGTAAGTGATCCTCCGTCTTCATACGGTTATATTCGAGTGAGCAGACATTTATTTGACCTACTATTAGAGAACATATCCCTGCTTTCCATTTATTTCTTTAATTTTTGTATTCGACATTTGTTCTTTCTTTTGCGTTATGTTTTAGTATTTAACCCTATCTGGCCGGGGGGGGTGGAACGTGCCCCCCCCCCCCTATATATTTTCGCTATCGCTAAGGCTAGAGAGTTGAAGCTTACCACACTATATCTTTGGGTCAAGCTCTACAAGAAAATGTAAAAACAAATCCAAGATGGCCGCCGTAATGACGTCCCTGTGACGCCATTTTCAAACAGTGCATTTTTTGGTCAAAATCTTCGAATTTTTTTATTTTAGTTTTTTCTTCACTTTTTCTGGCACCCCACATGGCCGCCATTTTGAATTTACCCATGATCCTCTGCTCGTGAGGATGTGCGAATAGGCTCAAAATGACCCCAATATGATAGCCATAACCGTCACGAAGTTTTAGCTCTCCATTTTTTGGCATTCCGGAGATATCGCAGAAAGTTTGGTAGGGGACTGGTAGGGTTAATGGGGGAAGGGAGGAAGGGGGCGGGGGGAATCAGGGGGTGTTTTTTTGGTGATGCTAAGACATATGGTTTCAGTAAAATGCATAGAATCGCGTCGAGTCAACATGCTGAATTTTTTTTGTAATTTTTGAAGAAATGTGGTGAAAACATCACTTTTCTGGTACCCCCATGGCCGCCATTTTGAATTTACCCATGATCCTCTGCTCGAGGAAGTGCCCCCCTCAAGGGCCAGGTAGGGTTAAGAGGGAATGGTTCCTACTGAGTGTGTAAGTCTCTTGAATATAAAATATTATTGTTATGATTAAATTAATGATATATATATAACATGCAATTCGTTCCATGAATATATTTACGCTGTTATTTCAGCAATATATATTGAATTCAGTAAATGCTGTTCTGTGGACCCCAGCAGGAAAAACGCTGAACACTAAATCGCATTGGTACAGAGAAACATGGATTAAAGCTTCAATTTCAACTTCAACTTTTCTGCTTGAAGCTCGTGTGTTTATATCAATGGTGTTCAACTTAAATGCTGGTCCCACGAAAATACGATGATAGGCCCATAGAAATTTGCGAAGAAAAGAGGCAATGAGTTTGTTTATCACACTTACCTCAGTTACTAAGTTGTTTGTACATAACATATTATGTAGCTCGTCACTTATTCCACACAATCATCATCCCTCCGCATATTCCCATCAAGTGTAGGTTCATGTTGATCTGTCAAAATGATGCCTCAAATAGCCTCAATCACTCTACACCCAACGTCTTTTCAGGTCTGTATATAACAAACCAGTGACTTCTGTGAGAATGACAAGAGAAGTCGTGCGTTTGTCATAGTCGTAGTGAAAATTGTGAATGAGAAAGCATGACTGAAGGTATCAAATGCTGATTATGCCGTGCAACCAGCGTACTGATCATACAGACTGTATAATGAACGAGATTTTTATTATCCCCTCTCTCGTACATACTGAAAGCGTCTGCAAATATCGAGTTGAAAAGCCCATTATTAAACTGAAAGATAGAATCAATAGCCATATTAGGTTGATTGTTAGCGTTGAATAGTGGATTAACTTTGAGTGGTCCTCGATTGCCGGACATATTAAAGTAACTAAGAGTTACTTCTTTCGTTTTGGGTCGCCCGGTTACATTCACTGCCATGAAGCATAAACATGGCTGAACCGAACGTAGAAATACCACAACTATTCGGACTTACAGACATTGCCCAGCAGTCAGTAAGAATCAATCAAGCTGGTATCAGTCCACTAATAATTTCGTTACTTGTTATGTATTAGCATAAAAAAAATCACCAAAAATCAGTGCATGCATGTATTCACTTGGCATGACAATATTCACATTGCGGGACATTAACTGTAAATGTCTTGGCGGAAGTTGACCATGGAAATTTCAACTTCCCACTGTCGTATCCTCATAGTTCCGGGTAAAAATCTCCCGTTCAGAACTCTGCCCAGAAGCCTGTCCTCACAGTTCCGGCCGGAATTATGAGGACAGGCCTGATTGCAACATCACATGTTTGCCGAAGACGATGGGTTCGACGCAGACACGGATGGGAGACGGGGTGTTTTAAGGATTCTAAGTAGTTGTAGGCAACAATAAGAACTTCGTTCCAACATCCTACAGACTATCCAGCAATAAGCGTCGATTGTGGTGGTGTTGTAAACTGCACTGCAGGGCCACTCTCCCATACCTGTCGGCTGTTAACATCATGCAGGGCCGAAGATGTTCAGAAAAAAAATATTATATACATGTACGAGGTGTTGAGATGTGATACGCACCTGAGAGAAAATAACAAAATGACAGAACTCAAGCGCAGATCAATCTACCATGCTAACGATAAATATCACGCCCGCGCTACTTTACCATTCAGTTGAGAGACCAACAGCTTATAAAGTTTTCGCATCCTATTTTTCCATTAAAACAAAAACAAACAAACAAACAAAAAACCAGAAAAAGGCCATCCAGAAAAGTGCAGATAGTAAAACGGGGTGGCATTATCGGACATGCAGTCCAACGTGATATTTAATAATTTTGATATATATTGATTGTTAAAAAAATCTGATAGATTCTTGATCATGACTTGGAAGGTGTATATAAAATTCTGAGTTGAAAATATAATAACCACTCGTTAACCCTTTCTGGGCTGGGCTTTTGGGACCTGTCCAGGCATGGGGGACCATTTTGGACCCCATAATTATTTTTCTTACCTCTTGAGCTAGGGGCTGAAACTTACTACACTATACCAGTGTGACAAACTCCACCAGAAAATGCAAAAGATGAAGATGGCCGCTATGACGTCGTCACAGTGACATCATTTTCCAAAAGGTATTTTTGGTCGTTTTTCGGTCAGATTTATTGAAGTTTTTATTTATACAATTTCTCCGCAAAAATTGCACGATGAATTAGGAAATGAATCTGATGTGAAATAAAAATAGTTTTTGCCCACTTATCCTTGCGGAAAATCAGAAATTTAAGAGGAAAATGACGAAAACATCATTTTCTTGTACTGAATTTATTCACGATCCTCTCTTCGTGGAGTTATGCAAATAGGCTCAAAATGACCCCAATATGAGAAACTAAAATGTCAAGAAGTGTCAGCTTTCAATTATTTGTCGTTCCGGAGATGGTGCAGAAAGTTTGGATGGGAGCATAATGACCCCCACCCCAGGGCTGGTAGGGTTAAATTAAACGTGTGAGACAATTTTCCAATTTATAGCACCGTATAATATACTTGAGACTGGATTTGAAACGAAAAAAAATATGGACTTATGCGTCCCCGATATAAGGATTTTAAATCCAAAATTATGAAATTAATCTTTTGTACTGGTAGATGTACCGGGCTGTTGAGAAGGGTTATATTTTGAACTTGATTGAAATCAACTATTGACTTAAAACTATTCCTGGGTTAATATATAGATCCTTTATTCATGCTTTCATTGCACCGGAGACCTAGCCCAGAATATGAACCCTATAAAATATTCAGGGATAAAAATGTTCGATCAAACGACGTCTTTGTCTATGCCACTGCATATCCATAATTACTTCAAACTTACATCAAAGAATGCTTTTAACATGAATAAAAACATAAGCTTACCAAATTGTAGGCTATACTAAAATTTATTGCATATCAAACTTTTAGTTCAGACCAAACTGGCAAATTGCCAGTGGCTGCCGACTTCCTTTCCTGTCAGTTGTACAATGGCAAAACTTATGGGAAGCAAATCAACTTAATTGCATTCGAAAGGACCAGGTCAGAATTAAAATCTGTTTCTAGCCCACCGTCACCAGATGATGGGCTGTTCAAATCACTTTTCGTCGGTGGTCCGTCGTCCGTCAGTCGTCCGTCAGTCAGTCAGTCATCCGTCCGTAAACAATTCTTGTTATCGCGATTTCTCAGGAACTACTGCATGGATATTTCGGAAATTTGGTACACAGGTTCCCCTTGGGGTCTTGTTGTGCAAAATACCTTTTCTGGTCCGATTCGAAAATCTAATAAGGCCACGAGGCGGCCATCTTGGATTTCCCCATGAAACTTTATTATCGCGGTTTCTCAGGAACTACTGCATGGATCTTTCTCAAATTTGGTACACAGGTTCCCCTTGGGATCTAGTTGTGCAAGATGCCTTTTCTGGTCCGATTCCAAAATCCAATATGTCCACCAGGCGACCATCTTGGATTTCCCCATGAAACCTTGTTATCGCGATTTCTCAGGAACTACTGTATGGGTCTTTCTCAAATTTGGACCACAGGTTCCCCTTGAGATCTAGTTGTGCATGATACCATTTCTGGTCTGGTTCGAAACTCCAATATGGCCACCAGCCGACCATCTTGGATTTCCCCATGAAACACTGTTATCGCGATTTCTCAGGAACTTCTGCATGGATCTTTCTCAAATTTGGTACACAGGTTCCCCTTGGTGTCTAATTGTGCAAGATAGCTATCCTGGTCCGATTCGAAAATCCAATATGGCCACCAGGCGGCCATTTTCGATTTCCCCATGAAACATTGTTATCGCGATTTCTCAGGAACTACTGCATGGATCTTTTTCAAATTTGGTGCACTGGTTCTCCTTGTAGTCTAGTATGTGCAAGATACATTTTCTGGTTCGATTCGAAAATCCAGTATGGCCACCAGGCGGCCATCTTGGATTTTCCTATGAAACTTTGTTATCGTGATTTCTCAGGAAGTACTGCATGGATCTTTCTCAAATTTGATAAACAGGTTCCCCTTGGGGTCTAGTTGTGCAAGATATCTTTTCGATCAGATTCAACAAGCCAATATGGCTGCCAGGCAGCCATTTTGAATTTCCCTATGAAATATTTTTATCGTGAATTCTCAGGAACTGCTGCGTGTATCTTTGTCAAATTTGGCACACAGGTCTCACATGGGGACTAGTTGTGCAAGATACCTTTTTGGTCCGATTCAAAAATCCGCGCTTCAAATTAATACGGTATTCCCGAGTTGTGACGTTGCATCACCAGAGTCGGCGGATCAAATGGTGGGGAATATTCTATATATTGAGCATAGAGAATATCCATTCCTTGACCTTCTATATCAAGGAGTTCAAATGATTCCGAATTGAAATGTATTTCTTCAAATTTTAAATCAGTTTACTGTAGTCCATGCCGTTGCAAGTGAACTGCCCCACCGTTTTGTCTCCCGTCGGCTACACGAAGGGACGTCACTCTTGTGATGCAACGTCACAACTCGACAAATGTAGACTACTGCGTGTTTCGATCCAAGGGATATAATCAGGATTCAGACAATTTCAAAGTTTCAACATTACTGCACGGACTGGATCCCTTCAGTATTAAGTTGTCTACCATCTTACTATTTTCGAGTATGGTATCTTGAAAGAGATAACTCTAACAGCCCAGTAAACAGCATTCGTTCCTAATTATAAAATCTTAGGTATGTTTCATAGCTCATGCCAAAGTGTCAAAAAGATTTGTCTTCGCTTCCAATACCCAATGATGACACATGCAAAAAAAAATACTACAAAACGACGAATGATCCTCCGGACATTCACTTTCAGACTAACTTTCCTCATTTCACTTGTACTATAACAACCGACATCAAGTAAAGTTTCTAGAAATTCTAGAAACTCCTAAAACTTATAGTGTCCCTTTTTCGATCTTTTGCGCTCAAATTCGAAATTCTGCAAACAAAATTACAAATCAATCGTTTGTTCTTAGTAACAATTGACAAAAAGATCCTCTTGTCATTAGCTTAAAATTATGGGACAATGGTGGGCGCCAAGATCCTTTGGGATCTCTCGTTATTAAATGATATGCCCACATGTAACCGAGTAGATTTTCTGCTATTTATTTCACTGAACAATATTGAATATTCAAGTTGTTTTAGAAAATCTGAATAAAATGGATATTTGAATTTAATAGGATAATAGAGAAAAAAAAATGAAAAAGATAGGCTCGAACAAAACATTTAAAAGATAAAATGTCAATAGTGAATGTAGGTTGTAAATCTATGACCACGTATATCTATAGGCCTTCGACACGATGATGTGTCAAGATTGTAAACGTTGTCATTTTAATTTACCAGATAGAATTCTTCGTATGCATTACCAATTACTTGAAATTAATGTTTGTTCTATATACCTAGTCTCGCATGTTGATTTTACTCGAAAGTTACTGGCTCAGTTAGATCATGTAGATCTAAACATAGCTTGTGCGATTCTCACTGTCAGTGACGACAGGCCTCTATTGCAGGATCAGCGGTTCAAGTTTACGGCGGATATTCTCGCCCGTCACCTTAGAATGCGGCCTTG
>JAVTVY010046249.1:0-19843 GCA_036873755.1 Hanleya hanleyi | reverse complement strand
AGGACGTTTGAATCGGGGAGAACAAAATCCCATACAATGTATCTTTCTTCTAGCAACGTTGTATTGTGACGTCATGCAACAATCAGATATGGCGACAGCATCATGACGTCAACAAAGGACAGTACGCATTATACTGATGATGTTGCTGGCGTTACAATAGAAAATGTCACCTTGAATGTGGATATGGCAAAATACAAAATATTACATTGACAAGTGTGGTCTGTCATGCCACAGAACCCAATTTTCAAGTTATTGGAATTGTCGTTTGCTCAATATATTGCACTGTGTTGATGACTACCTATCTCTTTTCATCTTATCCAGTCCACCTTTTGTCCCCCCCCCCCGACTCAAGTGCCCACTAGCGGACAAGGGAAAATTACTCGTACAGTGACAGTTAAGAGACTTCGCTATTCATTAGTTACTATCTATTTATATTTTCGTTTTTGTTTTCTTGTATTTCTCAACGAGTGGGTCGCGGCGAACGAGGACACGTTGGGCAGTCGATTGCTAATGGATGTCATTTCTGGCACGTATTTTCAAATAAGAGCGATTTACTTTGTGGAAATCGTAATGTCACAGCCATCGATTATTGCAATTTTTTCCGTATAGATGCGTCATAATGTAAGCCGTTGAAAAAAGCAAATACATACCACTCAAGGATTACTTGTCAATGAGTAGTTTTGTCACAATTTCCTTTGTATGCCGATCAAACAACAAATATAATCGGTCACACTCAAGCTAATCAACCGAACAAATGTTTTATATACTTGTCAAAGACATATGTTGTTTGGATTCTGTTTTGGGGCATTTACGGCGGCGAATGAGGAGCGACCGGGAGCTAGGCATGCGCACTGAGGATGGCCAAACGATTTGCAGATATTACCAGTTGAGTCTCCATGGTTAAGTAAGTTACATGTGCTCAACAAAAATTACAAGTTCAACTTAGAGAGACTTGACAAACATAAACATGTGATCCAGACCAAAGGGAATAGCAAATTCCATTAAACATAGTCAATTCAATAATACGGTGAAATATAATTTGAGTGATTGTATGTTACTTGTTGTGTTGTGCTCTATTCATCAGCGGCTGTCGCTCAAATCGGCAAGCGACGCCGGACAGACCTAAATTTACAAGCGTCTGGTCCGTCATTCATAATTCACCCGTCGTCCATTAAAGAATATCATCGTCCATAATCCAAAGACCTATTCCTTATTCCATATAACAGTATTAGCACCAAATTCAAAAAAGATAATCATAGTATACATAAACATACATGTAGGCTAGTGTCCTGCAAGAGAGAAGCGGTCAACAGTTTTCAATGATGCCGGCAAGACATCATGATGTTCCAGAAAAATCCATATCGCAGATCAGTATTCTTAATCCATAATAATTTTTGTAAAGTAGTCATCTAGAGAATGATGTATTTCAGTCACGCTTTGATTGTGACTGTACATATGAGCACCATGAGGATTTTGTCGATGACAACTGTGATGAGTGACATATGTGTTAACAGGAAGATTGATGACACATTTGTTTACAGGAAGATCGACGACGCATGTATCTGATTGGCAAAATGATGATCAGGCTCGCAGTACACGCGAGTTTATAACATTTATTAGCTAATTAAACTTAGCCGGCGATTATATTTCTTAATGAGATGTATCAGTTTCGACCCACTGTCTGTCTCAAATTCCGATCCGGTCACGTTATGGATATTTGGCCCAGAATCCTACAACTGTAATTGTCATCATCAAAACTTTTCTCATAAGTGAATATTTGGTGTTAAAGAAAGCGGGGATGGGGGGTGTTCATATTGGTAGATTGGAGACTGAAATTTCTGCGACGGCTTATAAGCGTACTCACAAGAAAAAAACGTTCAATCACTGGTACTATAGCTATGTTGCCCCTGGATAGCAGATTAAACAAAAACAATGCAAATTAGATAAGCAAGGCTCTCACCTATCAAACCCAATGAATGTATGACATAATTTAATTATGATGGAAAAATTGATCAACTGGTTCGAAGTCATCAAATGTTTTAACATTTCACGCGATGTTGGTAATGGGAAGAAGCAACCTTTCGTGGAGTGAATCGGAACTGACACTGGCGTCGTGACTGTATCCAGCGTTTCATTATTTCTGTGGTTTCGCTGTATTCAGCGCATCACCACTCCACCGGAAATGCAACCAATACCCGCGAAAACTATGTCAGATGAGACAACATACTGTGCACTCTATTGTGCGATTGAAATGCACTGGGTATGATAATTTCAACCACAAAGTATGGCATCTTCAATTTCGGTCAACAAACACTGCCGATTTACATCTAGCATCAGCATTTTACTTTATACATGTCTGGATTTTCAAAACTGATTACAGAAGCCTTTGTGAATGTTGCCTGAAAAGATCTATATTTGAACTATATGCTACATGCAAGTAATTGCTAGAGTGTCCAAATTTCTCGAAAGTTAACATATGACTGCAGAATAGAAAGCCACTGCTTTGATTCAATCCATTATAAAACATCACTGCCTCAGGTACCACAGCATGACACATTTTCTCTAGGTATAGGTCGTGTAAGTCTACTTTGCATTGTCACTGAGAGACGTGTAGCCTTCCCGTTAATCTTATATAGCCCGATGTGTGCGAGTTGTGTTTCCGCCCTTCGTCTTTATTTGTTTTCGCCATGTCCTTCGTAAAAGTACCCGGATCTCTTGTTTTGGAACAGCTCGGGTTAGAGCTACATTTCCAACGCCTACCAATGATCGCCATCTTGAATTCAGTCATGGTGCTCTTTTTGAAGGATATTGCGATTCAAACTACATAGACTTGACATGACAAACTATGAAGTTGTAAAGTTTGACAATGCATTCACCGACGAAAGAAACAAAGTTTCCCTTCCCACCGGACGTGAAAATATAATGGTTCGGTCTGTCAACTTTCAGTGACTCTCTCCAGTACTTTGTGAACTTTGAAATTATACAGCGTTCAATGGAGAAATTTACACCTACTCATACGGTGAATTTCGATTGATACGCTTCCGAGTCAAACAGTGTGACTCTGATAACATTACAATGCTATTCTGATAACATTACAATGCTATAAAGAATTCTTTAACATTAGACAAAATAGAGTCCTCCAGGAGAACTCTTATGATTGCAAGTTTTATCTTACTAATTTTGTTATGGACGTGAGTTTTACATTAGGGATGTCCAAGAAATGTCCTTGCGCTCGCTGTGTCTTGGCGAGTCTCTAACGTGCAGCATTAATGGAATTCATCCCTCACCTTTCTATAATCCTCAACATGTATTATTGTTGCTCTTTCACATGAGATGTATACCGGTTCCCTGGCAGCTATGATCCAACTTGCACCGCAGGCTAGATTTAGGGGATACAGGGGAGGGGAGTCGGCTTCAAATGACACAAATTTCTTGTGCAAGTCCATGGCTTCGTCGTTCGCAATCTAGGTAAACCAAAATGGTAAATCAGTGGAATACCATCTAGACGTAACGCGATGAAAACCTCGCGATGAAATGTTCGCTGATATTCTACGAGATCCCATAATAAGCCAATCACGACAATTTTTACCTTTTCTCTCCGACAATGACTGACGTTTAGTCCATGGAGATAAACATCTCCGCACGGCACAGTCTTTTGATATTTTCTATCCCCTTACAAAGCCAGACATTACGACGGGAGTAAACTCTTTGATCTTTGCGGTTTTTCACGCAGGCTGTCTGGAAATGATGCCATATCTGGATACTGTTTCAGGATAATGCTAATATATTAGACTACGTGCTACCGTGTGTAACTACTGTGGACGTGATTTTGAAAGCTTGCCACCTGATTGACTAACAAATATAGTTTCAAATTCGCATGGGATTTATATGCAATGTTCCGCTCTTTGCTAGCTGTCTCACTCCGTCGCTGTTCTGTTTTTATATATGCTAACTTACTAACGATTGAGCGAATGGGTGAGTAACATTTAGCGTCGCTTTGCCCTACCAGGCCGGGGGGCACTTACCAGTGTTGTTATTTTTATGCTCCTTTCTCCGGAACGAAAAAAACTTGAGAGCTAACAATCTGCTACTTTATAGTTTATCATACTGGAGTCATTTTGAGCCTATTTACCTACCCCCCCCCCCCCTTCCTTCCACGAGTAGAGAATCATGCGTAAATTCAAAATGGCGTCCTTGTGGGGTAAGAGAAAAGTAATGTTTTCGTCATTTTTCTTCGAAATTCCGGTTTTTCTGCGAGAAAAGTGGGCAAAAGCTATTTTATTTCACATCAGATTATTATTTACTAATTTAGCATGCAGTTTTTGCGAAGAAAACACATACAAAATTCAAAACATTTGACCGAAAAATCTGTGACGTCATCATTGCGGCCATCTTTTTGTTACATTTTCTAGTAGAGCCTAACCCAAAGATATAGTATGATAAGTTTAAGCACTCTAGTCGTATAGCAAAAATTTGTAGAGAGCACTGCGTGAAACTGCAAGCTTCCATTCCGGAAACCTATTGGAAACTTGCATGGAAACTGTATCGTTACAGTTTTCCGGTGAGCTTGCAGAATTGAAAACTTGAGTCCTTCTCGCATTGGGGGGTACTTTCCACCCCTCCCCAGGCTGCGGTACACCCCAAATCGGCAAGGCCGGATAGTTTAAAAAAAAATCAGTCATATCACGACGGCGCCTATATGTGATAGAGCGCTCCTATACAGTCACATTATCCTGACCCCGGGCCAACCAAGACCTTGATATATCGTCTTGATGCGGAGCGCCAAGCGAGGAAGCAATAGGTTCACTTTTTAAGCCTGTCAACCGCAGGACCTCTCGCTTACGACACAGAAACTCTATATAGATCAGCGCAGTGTGCGTACTTGATAAATGATATTTTGCTCATAAAGCTTACGGAACATGTAGAAGCTGATTGTGAAAGTTTTATGTGTGTATGGTCAGGGAATGAATTATTTAACCTCAACTTACAAAATTGGCTGTTAACAAATGATCGCGTCATTATGTGGATACCGTGCTCTATAACTGTGCTTATACCTGAACAGTGCAACTGCTCTTTTATCAGTATCTGTGTACCGCTTATCGGAATATCGCTTTCAAACAGGCCTGGAACCTGATGACGTTTTATCCCACTTCTATCCCTTGAAAGGTCTCTAACATTCATGACAATTAAATGACAGGTGGGGATCGTAATGCAATTCAATTAGCCTGTTACCTCTGTCATGTAACATGACATCAACTTAATTGCCAGTGCGAGATACCTGGACTGGCGCAGTCGGAAGTACAAGCTTTAATTTGGTATATCGGGTTACATATAGGACTTCAGGCCTTGCGGCACATACAGTGCGTTGACAACTTAATTAGTTTCGTGTTACGCTGGCCATGCTAGATTTCTGGATAAGTGATCACCTGTCCTGCAGATGAATGAATACACAATTCATCACGTGATTGAAAGAGATTGATGTTCATCCGAGGCCAAATACCAACTAAGGAGGTATTCTAGCTTGACAAGAATATATCCAAACCGACATATTTGAAACATTAGGAGAGGCGGTAATGTTTTCCATTAGACGATAACCCGAGGCGGCAAGTATTCCGGAATGAACTATAGATGCCTGACATGCAGCTTTCCCTGTCTATCTATCTAAGCCAACTTTTGTTGAGGGAAGTTGTCTTTAAACGAGACCAGGAAGTATTGCCTTCACATCTCGTATCTGGATTCTATGCGCAGAATATGCTTATATTTCAACAGCGCAACTGCTCTTTTAGCAGTACTTCTGTACCGCCTATCGGAATATCGCTTTCAAATGGGTCTGAAACTTGATGACGTTTTATCCCACTTTTGTTGCTTGAAAGGCCCCCAACATCCATGACAATTAAATGACAGGTGGGGATCGTAATGCAATTCAATTAGCCTGTCACCTCCCTCATGTAACATGATATCTACTTAATTGCCGGCGCGAGGTCCCTGGACTAGCGCAGTCGGAAGTGCAAGCTTTAATTTGGTATATCGAGTTTAATACATATAAGACTTCGCGCCTTGCGGCATATATATGATGCCTTGACAATTTAACTAGTTTCGTGTTACACAAGCCATGCTAGATTTCTGGATAAATGATCACCTGTCTTGCAGATGAATGAATGCACAATTTATCACGTGATTGAAATAGATATGATACGTCATCAGGGTTCAGATCCATCCGAGCCAGATTCGCTTGGTGGTGAACAGATTTTACATCGCGCCTATTGCTCTTATCACCTAAAATGTTCATCACCAACGAGAGTATGTTAACTATTGAGGTATTTTAGCTTGACAAGAGTATATCCAAACCGACATGTTTGAAACCTTAACCGAGACGTTAATGTTTTCCATTAGACGATAACCCGAGGCGACAATTATTCCGAAATGAACTATGGATGCCTGACAGCTTTCTTCGACTATCTATCTAAGATAGCTTTTGTTCAGGGAAGTTGTCTTTAAACGAGATCAGGAAGTATTGCCTCCACATCTTGTATCTGGATTCCATGAGCAGAATATGATTTTATTAAATATTTCTCATAAGTTCGTCGCGGTACAGACACATCTATATCACCCGTATGACGAATGTGCTGATCTCAATCCGCATAAGCCGATAGTGTGATCAATTGATCGTGGTTTATGTGTTACATGTATCTCGAACATTGTCGAAAGCTGTTAGTTTCAAGAAGAGTGTTCCGCTATAGAAAAACCATCCAGGTAGTGATTAGGTTTGATCAATTTGCAATATTGACCACGGGCATTGTTTGTGGACATTAACATTCCGTCATAAGTGCTAAACACCACGCACCACAGAATAGAATGTCATCGAAACGGGCTTGTGTCACATAATTATGATGTGATTTGAACAACGATAATCAAAGCGTGGCGAAGATAATGAACTTAGAATAATATTATGAAGATTTGATGACTGGAAGACCATGTTGTTTTATTAGCATCAGATCGAATGTGTCGTATTCGCGATTCCAAACAAAAATCTCATAAAAAGCGCATTGTGACAAAATACAAATTTTATGACAAAAAGCGTTGCAACTTTGGTGGTGTATTTTGGTAGTGGTCAATTTAGTGGATGTTTTTATACAAGAAATATCCAGTTAGATGCATCGAAGTCAAGTAGGTTCTTGAAATAAAGTTGACGTTCGCCAAAACGTCCACCAGATATATATAATAAAACGGCGTAGAATTCGAATTTACTCGCCTTCAACCGAAATGAATTAATATGATAATGTTTATCTTGTCTTGAAGCGACACCGTATGGATTCAGTCTTAACCATACCTGGCCTGGGATTTTTGAGACCTGTCCAGGTCTGGGGAAAAGGGGGGTAAATACTGTTCTTACCTCTTTAGCTAGGGGGCTGAAACTTACCATACTATACTATTCGGTGAAGCTCTGCCAAAATAAAACTATTTCCAAGATGTCCGCTTTGGTAACCTCACGGTAACATAAGGCAATTTTGATAGATTTTACGTTTTACGGATATTGCCCACTCCAATGCCTGATAGGGTTAATGTATCTGAACAATTTAACAGGATTTGTTTGGTTGTATCCTCGACGCTCGACGTTTGTGTACCCTCCGGCGTTACAGGCGCATGTACATATTTGTATGATCTGTGTCTCAAATCCTGGGAGGGAATATCTGGAAGATAAACAATCTTCAGAGCCGGAAAACGGAATATTGCAGATATTCCCTCTCAAAATTTGAGTTTCAGTGTAACATATTTTGACAATCCCAAATAAGGGCATTTTGTGTTCTTTAGTTCATTTATTTGAAATAGTTTATCACCGAAAACAATATTGGAGAAGGGAGGAGGTGGTTATTCTCGATACCGTAACCAATCAAAAAAGCAATTGTTTGGAACGCGTTAACGTATTCAAATAGCTATTGCGTAATTATGACCGGGATGTCAATAGATCAACCTCGGTCTTTGTCTTCGCGGGGAAAGCTAGTATCACACTGGAGAATCGATCACTAAACGCTCGACGGGGATGGTCCGAAATAATTCACACTATATTTATCGGGCAGAGGTGGTGTCCAGCGATGAAACTTGACCCAAGTAGGTGGAGCAATGATTCAGAGATTTCTCCTGAATGTTCAGGCCATCCATCCACCAGTCAATTTTCAGGCATTTTGACCTGAAATGTAGGACATATTCCATGAATTCATTGGTGAAGTCGCTGAAATCGTCCCTGAATTTTAGGAAGAAATCTCAGAAAATGAGTTATGGATGCATGGTCTGAATTTCAAGGGAAATCCCTGAATCGTTTTAATATAAGAATGTAGGAATACTTTGATCTGACCTGTCTTCGAATTACGGCGCAAATGTTCATATACGAATATTCTTCCAAAGCTGAAGAAAAGAACTGGGAAACACTGGAGGAATCAATACACTGCAAACCATGTAGAATCCAAATCCGATGTTTTATGCAAATACTCAAAGCCCCAAAAGTTTCTGCCAGTCAAGATTGTCAGAGGCAATCTGCCACCAATTTACATTTCAAAGACATGTTTCCTGAATAGACTGCAGTCACTGGCTTGATGCAATGACTTTGGTTTGAATGCCTATCTGACATGTATAATGAATAAGCTTATTCAACCCCAAAATACTTTTGGAAAATTTAAAAACACATTTTCGATTTTTTCCCCCATTATACTGTAAATATTAAATAATTTGATTAGCTAATGTATATAAAAATGTGTTGCTTTCTTATATCTCTTCGACATGGACGAAGCATTTCTTGGAAGTACGTTTCTACATTGCTGTGCACATGGGAGGTCGAGCTTGTATCTTTGCTTTTTATACATATATTTTTTCGCGTTTGCTTTGAAACCAATGTAACAGTCTTAAACTTACTTTCCAATTGCCTGTGTTCAGGCGGACAAAAACGGCGAAACAGATCTGCAGATCCGCACTTTCACCAACAGAAACCCCTAGGATCTAGTTTATGTTTCCCAATTTGTTGCTGTTGTTGTATATCTGTAAATCCACTCTCAAAGAAAGCAAATCTCATTTTTGACGTTTTCGCTCAGTTCATTGAACACATTGAGCAACATACTACTCTCATTCATCTGTAGAATGATTCTCTGAGAGGCTCTGTTGAGTTTCCTCAATAATGCACCTGGATACCAACATAATTCGCGAGAATTGTGGGAGAACATGAAATCTTCAGTTGAAAATGGCGGAATCAAATACATGAACCCATATGAAAACCATAACTGGACGTGAAGGTAGACTTGCAGATAAAAATACTAAATTACAAAAATATGTTCCTCACTCAAGTAGAAGATATAATTTCACGGATATCTTAGGCAAATTGTAACAGTAACTCTTACAAACTGACAATGAACAATATCTTTCAGGAAACCACAGGTTCATACTATTAGTGTAGCGATCCGTTTCCACTCGATTCACGATCTTACATTTTAAGGAGACAAATCACAGAAAAGACATCTTAGTTAAGATAACTTTTCTTATCACACCATACATCTGGTTAAAATGAACAAGATATATCTGGTAAAATTAAATCCTATTTAAGATAATTTTTCTTAAAATAAGATAAATCTGACAAAACTAAGAAAACGTTTCTTAGAATTGAGGTAAATTTTTTTTTATTTAAGTACCCTATTTATGTATGCGAAAACCTGAAAGCATTTGGGATATAAAAGTCATCGGCATATAAGTTAACCCTATCTGGGGTGGATTTCGGCTCCACCCAATCAGCTTTTCTTATTCACTGGCTAAGACACTGAAACTTACCCTAGAGTACACTCTAGAGTTATCCATTGCAGCCGGAAATAAACAATGGCGTCCCCTGTCCGGTCAACAACGAAAAAAGCCAAATCTTTAACTCAAACCTGTTATATCCATATGTCATCTCAACTTTACCAGGTCGGGGGAGGTCATTATGCCCCTCCCTCTTCCAAACTTGCTTTGCTATCTCCGGAACGACAAGAAATTGAAAGCTGACACTCTTTGTAGCTTGTCATATCGGGGACATTTTAAACCTATTCGTACAACCCCCCGAGCAGAGGATCATGGACAAATTCAAGATACACATATGGTACCCTTCAAAATTGCTGCTTTTCTATGAGGAAAAGTTCGCACATCACATGATTACTTACTAAATTAGCATGCAGTTTTCGCGAAGAAATTACATAAATATGAAATTCGAAACATCTGATCCAAAAATTTGACTAAAAAATGCTTATTTAATGGGTTCATTAATGCCGAAATCATCTCCCCCGGGCTTGCACAGGTCCCAAAAAGCAAATAGGGCTAAAGAAAATGTTTGTGCCATTACTCCAAGGCAAATATTGAAGTGTGGCGAGTTTTGCAATTTTAATGGATTGGACCAAACTCGCCGCGTTTTCCGTCGCATGTTTTTTACATGTTAAAATATAGCACAAAGTCACCAGTCGCCGGCGACCTCTCAGGTGCGTGGCGAATGGCGATTTTCTTCAATCGAAACTCGGCACACACAGCGCGCCGGTGTTCCTCTGGTGCGTGGCAAGTGCCGAGTTTTGCAATGTTGATAGGTAGGACCAAACTCGCCGCGTTTTCCGTCGCGTGGCGAGTTTATACATGTTAAAATATAGCATATATCCTGATGTATGTTTTTATCTCTTTCAATAAATATTTTGAAACTTCAATTTAACGAGAGTGTCCAAGAGGGGGATCTCTAAGCTTCCGGCGCCGGTCTCTTCAAATATGGCGGTCTGGTGACCTTGTAAACTTACATCATTACAAGCTACATGCAATTTGTAAATCAGTTATTATCTTGGGTATGACGTATCATTTAAAAAATATTTCACTCAATTCTGAGTCAGTATTTGACATTTCCACAGTATAATGGGTGATCTTCATAATACGCCTGAACATTTTTGGGGGTTCAATCCCTGTCAAAAAGCGATTCTGATATGCAATATTCTGTTCTGCTTTTTATCTCCTCTTGTTATGAAACTTTCCATTTTGATATGCGGCATTGCGATATTATGCATGTATCCATATTTATTATGACATTAGATTTGATCAACAGATCGATATTGTGTTTTGTTGGGGGCCTAGACACTTTGTAATCAAATGCAATACTGAAGCTGATAAAATGGCCAAGGCAGCTCTAAATAAAGCGGTTGATCCTGTTGGAATCCCATACAGCGATTTCAGACCATCTATCTATGCTTATTTGAGAAAGTTGTTTCAGTCTTTATGGGACGCTATGGATAATAACAAACTTCACGAGTTCAAAAAAAACTGTAGGTTATACTCATCTGAACGGTCAGAAACGTTTCGATCGAGCCGTCATTAGGCGATGTAGAATCGGCCATACACGATTAACTCACGAGCATTTACTGAAAAAAGAGCCGGTCCCAAGGTATTTTCCATGCCACGAAGATATCACAGCGAAACATATTCTTATAGACTGTATAGATTTAAGATTGTAAGAGATACTCTTCATCGAGCAGCTACGCTGGAAGATCTTTCTAGTCGAGTAGAATAAGATTGTATTTTAGATTATTAACTTGAATACGTTGAATTTTGTTTGACCGTCGCTATACAGCTGAAATATTGCTAAACGCGACATTAAACCTTAATTCTCTCTCTCTCTCTCTCTCTCTCTCTCTATTTATGACAACTTCATTTATTATGCGAAAAGAGTCATTTCGTCTCACAGGTGCTGCCCTTCCCTCTTCCTTTATGTAACTCCACGTGGCATATTCGCCTTAAGCAGTTAGCGCCACTAGTCCTTCCAGGGGAGGCCACTGCGGATTATAGCGCGAAATATCAACTGATATCTTTACCCGATCTCGAAATTATACCTAAGATTAAAATGGATCAATCTTCATTTTGCTCTACTACCGAGTAGATCACATACCATTTTGCTGATTAATTGTACTTGCCGTGTTATGATTAGCCTAAGGGATCAATGTCGTGTACAAGTAACACTGTTACATGAGATGGTGGCGCCACATGGTGCACCCATATACACATTAAACAACTTCCCCATTAAACTACCAATGTCCTTTCAACCTTAACCCTACCAAGATGGGGGAGGGAGGGAAGGGGGCGGGGAGATGGCATTATGGAAAACCCTGTCAGACTTTCTACGCTATTTCCTCTTCGATAACAAATTAAGAGATGAAACCCCTGACTTCATAGCCTATTATATAGACGTCATTTTGAGCCTATTTGCATATCTCTCTGGTAAAAGGATCGTTGATAAATTTATTTCACATCAAAGAATTGTTTCCTTAATTTGGTAAATCTGACCGAATAATCGACAAACCTGCGTTTTTATAATAAGACATTATCAAAGCGGCCATCTTGGCTCTTACATTATTTGGTGGATCTCGACCCGAAGATATATTGTGGAAGGATTCAGATCCTTCGCTCAAGGATTAGGAAATCATATATGGGGGGGGAAATGGAACCTCTCCAGGCCTCAGATAACCCAGTCCTGGTACAGTTAACAAAGTAGCTGTTGTTTACAAGTAAAACTAATGCGCATAAATACATGTTGATTCAGGTAAAGTTTGGGTCGATTACCGATTATTGATCATGCTTCTGATCCGTTGTGTTGGGACAAGATTATTACGTTCATAGAACTCGGAGAAAAGTGTAGGTACATGGATATCGAGGTGTTGTATTGTCGCCATCACAGGCCCTCGATTGATTTCTCAAAGCATATCCGTAGTATCAAATTATATCAAATGGGTCCATTTTGTCTCTACCAGCGCTCTCGGAGGATGTTAATAGAATACGTTTCGAATGATCAACCAGTGCTGAAGGTGAGCCAATATAATTAAACCTCTTATGTGTCAATTCTCGTCCCGCTTCACCTTTCAGCTCTCCGCTAGCTCCAGTTATTCGATCCATCTTCGTTCTGTCGTGTTCTGTCACCTTGCCTTCAGAGCGAAACTACGATTAGCTTTGTTATTCAGACAAGCTGTAGACTGTGTCAATTTCGCGGATAAATTGAAAGCTGCCCTTAATAGCAAATGCGGCTTCTGCTGCTTCACGTGGAGAAGCAGCACTAAACCCATTATCCCACTTGTGAATGTAGAGTGGCTCTGCAAAGATCCGCATGAAGTAATTTCACCGTTATTTTAACAGTCGCTCATAAATCATACCAATTCTGAGTGACATCAGGGAAACGGTAATTAAGGGGAAGCTAGTGTGGAGTTGTTGTCACTGTTGATAACTTGAAAATAGCAAATCACAGGAAGATTATATTTCGTACATACAAAATTTAGTCTGAGAGGACATTTGAAGATTTGAATAATAATATGTTTAAAAACATTTTTGAACATTTCTACAAACAAGATCTCGCTGTTTTCAGAAATACATCCAAATCTGTTTTACAACAAGATGTTATGGGCTATACTGTAGTCATCTGTCTGAATAATTTCTAAGATATTGAGTTCAGTAGAAGAAATATTGACCATACGGACATGCTGTATCGCATGTGTGCATGGCTATAATGTGATATCGTATTTCACCAAAACTGGATAGTCTGAAAATAAAGACAACAGGGCATTCCTGGTAATTCTAAAATGTTACCGAATCAAGATTTTAAAGAAAAATCACGACCAAAATAAGAATGTTGTGTACAAAACTTTCTGAAGTTCACAAACGTACTTAAGCGGGTTTTTTTTTCACTTGTTCACCTGTTAATATTGTCGCATCAGGGTAACTTGAATAATATATGTGTAAAGTTTCAGCTTGCTGTGGCTTGTAATTTTCAAGTTACTGTAACAGTGACGCAAATCTTGTTACAAATACAACAAGTAAACGCAACGTATAAGGGTGGTGAGAAAAGATACTGAAGTACTGACAAAAGTAATATGACCCCACATACATGTACCTATACAGGCAATTTTTCACAGACATGTACTGAGCTGTACACTACTGAACGGTACTGCATGGAAAGGCCCACCATACATGTAGGTATTGAGCTGTAACTGAACAGCTCCTGTGTGATAAACACAGGTCAGAACTGAACTGAGCAGTACATATCAGTTAGCAACAGCCTGGTTCCAAGAGGTAACTGAGCAGAACTGCACAGCAACAGGTTGGTTACTGTTCAGTTACCATGCAGTACTGTTCAGTCCTGTTCCGTGAGGTACTGTACGGTATCCAATCAGTTACTGAGTGGTACTGTGGTGATACTAGTCAGTACTGACTGGTACTGTACTTAGATCTACCGTTCCGGGCCCTTCCTTGCGGTTATCATTCAGTTACCACACGGTACCAACATGTGAAAATGTGGCTGTGTATATTATGACTGCATATCTAAAACATCGCAAACACCTAAAATGATCCCTGTGATGATTCGTATCTCAACCACTCTTCTGTTGTAGCTGTTCATGTGGTCCTTGCTACGATGAAGCATGCGCCATTTGGTCCTTGGAAGCCTTGTCTCATAGAATATTCATCTTACTTCTTTCTTCCCCAACGTTCCTCAACGTTTTTTTTACTCCTTGACTCCTGTTTGGCATAAGTCTCTTGCACAATATAATGCACAGAATCTTATTCTTCATATAATTGATAAAAAATGGTACATGAATATGGGTTTGTGGTCTGGAATAAAAAAAGTATTGAAAATTTATATGATATTTCTACACTTACTCAAATTTTGTAGGGGAGATTAAGGTGCACTGGGACATTTTTCACTTTTTTGCAAAAATCTCCGCTATTATTGCCCTGCAGAGTAGCAATCTATGTTCTGGTTACAGCTAATACCTAGTATCACAATCTTAACAAACAATTCTGAAATATGCGCTATACTTTTCTACAGAATTACATTTTAATATGTAAACACAAGTTTGCCTCAGGTTTGGGGATCAGTGGGACACCTACTGGGTGCAGTGGAACAATAATCAAAATTCAATTTAAATCAAGTATATTCTGCTGTGTTTCATATGGGTTCAACAGCGATGGTTAAGTTAGTTGCTATTTCAGACCCCTGCGTTACATAAATATTTCTCAGAGACCAAATTTGAAGGAAAAATATTTTGTGTGATTCCCATTCCAACGGAAGCATTTGATTTAAAGTTGTTAGTAAAACACATCAAATCCAATGGGATTACTAATTATCACTATTTAGGAAACAAAATAATGCTGTTTATAAACATTTTTTGGCCCCGTAGATGTTAACCTTCATCTTGGGTTCTATTCTTGCACTCTCTCGATATTTAAAATTCACACGTCCTCATTGGAACTCATTGCCCAATCAATAAATTAATATCCCATCAATGCACCCAATCGTATATGTCGCTTTTTAGGATCTTACGTATTTCAATTGAATTTGGTGTTCTGAGCGCCCATACCATGAATATTTAATAGCATTATGACATCATGGTCGCATCTGGGCTAATCCACTTGCAGTCGGGGAGGGGGGATAGGGTCACCGTGTCCGTTTATCCCAATGTTCACACCAAAGACCAGTCCGTATATCTACCCCGTATTATGGTGCCACATTGTCGGGACCGCAGCAACATGAAAAGACACCCCGCCAACGCGCCGTCTAATTCGGCTGAGCCAACCAAAAATTCTCTATCATCAATGTTCCCTTCAAAGCCCTATGAAGCGTTCTCGGGATTTGTTGACACTCGAGTCACTGCAAGCCTGTTCGATCCTTCAAGCGACATATTCAAATGGAGAGCAGATAGAGTTAATTTTAATTAGATTGCTCATTGCCCTGCGCATGCACTGTCGTTATCTTCAGACATACGATTTTTAGGAATTTCCAATATACTCTATACAAACAACATCCACCGCTTCACTAATCCGATTAAATGTGCCCTGTCGAAAAAGCGGAAAAGCGGCAGCCCCTAACATCTCTTCGTTCTGAGGCACCGTGCCCCCCCCCTCCCCACCCCCGAACCGCCCCACCCCCATGATTATAGGCCTTCCTACATTGTCGTGTGCAAAATGAAACGGTATCAGCGCGTAAGCCTGACCTGGCTTGAGATTGGTAAATTAGTGCCGACAGGAATGGACACAGGTGATCACACTGTCATTATTATTTTGAACGTCACTGAATTCGAGCCTCTGTTAAAACGTTCTGTTGATAATTTCTTCCTGTCCCTTGTAAGATAACAATCCGTAAAATCTGGAAATAAAGATGACTGCGCCTACTTGCTGCTTACCGATTCCAATACTTGATGGTTAACACCATGTTCAAATCCAGCGCAGGCGATGACCGAGAGTCGATGGTCAATAGACTATGGATTTATTGTTGGTACGTTATGCAGCAAATTTGACTTTCAGGGTTGCTGTATGGGTATTTAACCTGTCTGGAAAAGTTAGGTCATTTTAACCATAAACACTTCTATTATAAAATCACACGGAAAAGTTTGTCCTCAAATATATTCGGGTTTATAATCTACCTGGAGGGTTGCGTCGAAGTACATGTACGGTCAATATTGGTGTTATCCCTTCGGCACAATCATCACGTGTCGAGACGTCAGTACTGTGTTCTCCCGTTGCCGGAGTTGTCTGTAATACTTTTCTACAATTTACTGGGTAATTTCGCCAGCCTAAGTCAATTCGTCTGAGAACTGAATCTGCGAATTATTTTCGAACTCGTACACCGAAGTATAACACAAAGACTACAAAACCCCACATGAATTTCTGGTAAACTGCCAGATTTTCGTTGTCTGTAACGATGGACGGGTGGAAGGAGCCGTGTTGTGCGACCGTCAAATAACGGTTCACATGGCGAATCGGTACCGGGTACAGTTTGTTCGGAATATCAACGAGATCGATCTTCTATTTTCCAGATCATTCCGGACGCCCTGGACTAATTTTCTTCGTCTGTTCATTGCTGCCGATATGATGTGCTTTGGTGGACGTTTCATCCCCGAGGCCCTCCCCCTATACATACCTTTTGGTCTTTGATATATGTTGGTATTGTGGGAAGTTGATGCTGGGTCGACATCGGGCTTTACAGACTAGTCTTTTGTGCTAAATGCTGTCATTTTCATCTGACAGCTCACCAATCTCCAGGGTACGAGTTGTCACAGTGACACAGCTCACCAATTACCAATATACGAGTTGTCAGACCATTTCCATTATAGCTCTCTAGATTTGTATCTAATACTGCTTTTGCCGGTGCTAGGGGCCGTGTGGTCATGTCATCCAAGTTGCCACATGAACAGGTACAATAAAAGCGTACCTGAGGTACAACACATATCACGAATCGTTAGATTCTTGGTATGTGCTTTAAAATAGGTTAACCAGAAGAGTATACTGTGAGGTAATGTGGCTCTGTCAGTATGTCGGCACCTCTTCCTACTTCCCGTGTATGCGTTGTAATTGGATTATATGCGTCAGAGCCGACATTCAATATTCAACGTCTCCCACAACAGAATATGCGTATGGCAGCATTAGACGTCCTCGATGCTCATCCATTAACATCAGAAGAATTATTTTTTTGAACTGATCGGACAGCACAGCTCAGGAGCTAGCGTATCTAATTCAGCTTAAGCCGATGAAAGAGGACCTGTGATACTTCACAGACTTCACATGACCATCTGTAATAAAAGCGCGGCTGAGATACTAATACTACTTCGAAGAATCCACCGCGTTCTCGGGTCTGAATGTGAGGTGCTGAGGGAAGCTTTCCTGTGGAGTCGTACTGTTGCTTTTCTAGTCGCCAGACGTCTTCACTTTTTCCCACCTTTTGCATATCGCTCCAGCTAGAGATAATTTCTAATAGCCATAAATGGAAAAACACACAAGATGGTGAATGCCGATTGTAGTAACATCTTTTTTAGTTGCTTGACGTCTACTGATAAAAGTTTCAGTGTGCAACAGTTACTACCACCATGAACCGTCGGCTTGCGTATCGCTCCAATGAAGCGGTCCAGAGTTGTCCAGTTTCACACAGTTGGTGGGGACGCAGCTCGAAGTGCCGTCAGTTGGCTTTTGTCATTCACTGCGAAAGCAAACGTGGCCACTAAACCATGCCTACTGATTCTACTTTCATTCTCCCTTCCTGGCAACAATCCTGGTCGAGCGGCGACGAAATACTCAACAATAGAGTATAAGGAATGTCTCTGCATCGAAGTGGATCAAAGGTGCCCCAGATTTAATTCAGTATTAATGTCGGTTTTAAGTTTTTCAAATCTTCTAGAAACCTACAAAATGACGTATAATACAGAAACACAACAGACTGACTAAATCCCTATCTACAACCAATGTATTTCCAATTCTAAACTACACACTGTACAGCAGTTGTCACAATTTTTAACATGAAATAGCTTCCATTTCGCTTTGACGTTCCAGGAAGTATGCATCGTTAAATTATAGTGCCTAGTTATGGAAGCCGGATGCGGCCAATCTCGTCTTTTCGGTTTTTTTTCGTTTTTTCGCCTTTGATAACGCGCGGCGCGAGAAAACAAAAAGACGAGATTGTGTGAAATTTCGCGAAATTTTGCCTTTTTCTCGACTTTTCGTTTTCTCGTGTTTTGATAACGCGCGGCACGAAAACACGAGATTGCAAAGCGAAAAAACGAAAAAACGAAAAGACGAGATTGGCCGCTTCCGGCTTCCATACCTAGTGGTACACTGGGGAGATTTCGATAAGGTTTAATGAGAGATCAAAGCTTAGCGAATAGGAAATACTATTGAGATTCAGGAATTGTCCAAATATCGTCAAAATCCTGGAAAATAAGATTGATTTAAACTAGCATTAATCTATGGGTTTAGGTTCATATAGCTACGTTTGAAAATTCTATTTTGTAAGTGATGAACTAATGCTGCCAGATGAAAATCAGAGGGAAATAGTAAAGACGTCGGGTCCAACATCCAATAGCCAGCCCATGAAAGTTCTCATCAATAAACTAAATGTTCATATCATATTATAGGCAGTCAACTTAACCGAATACCAATTAACTAGTTAATAAAAATTAACGCCAGCTAATTCAAGGCGAAGATCGACACCTCAGAAACAGGTTCTAATACAGATCAATTCCCATCAATAACCGAATGTTTGGTTCATTGAAAGCATATTTTTAGTGTTCAGCAAATATGCAACACAAAATTGCATATGTCTGAATTTTTTGCCATGGCAACCATCTCAGTTTAATAGAAATAACATGTGAATAGACAGGAAAGTTTCCAAAAGTTAAAGTTGTTATCCCTCAGAAAGAAACTTGAGTCGGTGACTCTCATTTTTGTCGGGTTTATCAAGGGTAAACCCTACATTAGTATCACTCTTCAGTTTTTCTTTTTTCTTCTGCACACGTGTAGTTTTGATCTCCTGCCCGGAGACTGTTCTCATTTGATGCCCCTTACAACATTCATAAAAAAGTATCGTTCTTCTGTCTGACAGTCATAAACATATTTACAATGCACGGTAGCTTGTGCATTTAACTTGATAATGTGAACATTATCGCAGTAAAGTTGATCTTTTCAATTTCTTTTAAAATTTGCCTTTCCATTCTATTTTATCCGGTATCATTTGTTACGGCGGGAAGGGTCATTCTCCACACCCGATGTTGATCAGATCTATCGTTGTTCAGATCAGGCAGTTCGTCTTTGCGCAGTGATTGTGGTTAAGTTTATTATTTATCACAGATGAGTTCTTTTCAAAAGCTTACTTCTCTATAATGTAGACAAATTCGTAATTATCTGATAATCAAAGTTGTGCGTCAACAACCTGACTGTGTGGGGAGTGATAGCACACCGACAGGCGACAGTGACCGCCCAGTCTTGAAGAAGAATTTTTTTGCAGGAAATAAATGACGGTGGAGTTGATATATCTGGGGGTGTTAAAAGCGAAACA